>JACEIK010007288.1:54573-64651 GCA_018107945.1 Datura stramonium
ATGTTAGTCAGAATGCTAGTGTATCATAAACCAGGGGTTGACTTGGGGTTACTTGTGACTCCAAGTACCGTGTCCCGTCCAAGGTGTAAAGTTGGGGCGTGACAGGGAATCAACTCAGGACATACATATTGTGATCCTCATTTCTATTAAGGGAGAACATTCATAGGGTTAAGACTAAGGAGATCATAAGAACAAATCGTTTACCAAAATCTACACTGAGGACATACATCAGATAGCATGATCTGCTGAACCGTTAAGGAAAATTCTAAGGATTGAGTTCAAGGAGCTCAGCATACTAAGAGATATAAGTTCACATACATAGTGAGTTTCATGACATGATGCTGAAATTTATCGAATCATGGAGAAAGACTGGGATTGTTGTCTGAATTGGTTATCTATAATTCTAAGAGTTCGAACATAAGCATGAGTAGAACGTAATGTTGACTGAAACATACGGGAAAACATCTAAATAGGAAAGGATTGATATCCCATAACTACTATTTTTGGGAACCCCTCTACTAGAACGCTTAGGACTTGATTTGCCCAATCAACTTATCATCTACTCCTTAGCTTAAAGCCATCATTCTAAGGCTCTTGGATCCTCCCTTAAGACTGAGCTACATCACTAACTCTTGACTTCCCACTCTCTTATAAAGTTATTATCATAGGTTTCATACTTATAATCATATTATACCATCCACGGACAAATCTAATATTAGGATGGAAAGAGGTTTGTATACCTTATACTGTGACTCTTGGGTCTAACATTGGGTCTAACAATATGTAAGGATCAACATGAAAAGCTCATAACATACCTATTACTATTTCTGGCGAGTTTCCCTGATCCTAATGTGATGACAGGGCAAAGAAGCAATCCAGACACCGTCCATTACCTTCAAAGCTACTGATGATGTGATTAGGGCTCTACCTTCACCTCGTTTAGCTATTGGGAAATCCTTGAGTTTGTGGCCTAACTTGCCAAACCAAAAGCAAGCGCTTGAACCAGCCATGCACTCTCCCAAATGATTCTTTCCACAGTTCTTGCAAGCTGGGTATGTAATATTCCTTACCTTAGGTCTGTATGGAACACTGTTTGTCGATGGTGCTAGGACTGAGAACAAGGTCAACCACTTTTCCTCTACTGGAATACTCCGAGTCCTCTGTCCTTGCTCTTATGCTCTCCCTTTCCAACTCCTTTATTTTTTCCTCTTCAATCTGATGAGCATGGATCATGAGTCTGGAAACGTGTATGATATTGATATGCATCGTAGTCCTACACTCCTTGACCACTAAATTTGAGACTCCATTTATGAACCTACTCATGTGATCCCTCGGATCGATCACCATATCCAGTGCATACTTAGGCAACCAGGTAAAATCCAAGGCATAATCCATGACAGTCATGTTGTTCTCCTTCAGGTTAACAAACTCAACTTCCTTTGCCTCCCTCAACTCTTGAGGAAACAACCTATCTAAGAAGTATATCATGAACTCGTTCTAATTCACCATTGTCGCACCTACCCTACGACCTTCCTTCCACTATCTGATCCATATATGCACAACCCCCTTCAGCTGATAAGAGGCTAAGCCTGCACTCTCATCACCACTGACCTCCATAATCTGGGTGATCTTTTGAATCTCCTCTATGAACTCTTGTGGATCCTCATCCACCTTCAACCCAAAGAATTCTGGCGGGTTCTAATGAAATCTCACACACTTGCCGCCCTAGCACTCCTGTTAGGGTTCACGGGTGCCACTACCTAATGGTTGGCCTATGCTGTTTTTGGCCTGCGCCAACACCTAAAATACAGCTCAAAACTCTATATGGGTTACCTACTCATCTATCGGGTCCTCTAGGGCTGGTAGGGCTTGCTGGTGCCCATTACCATTTCTCCTTCTATTTTGTAATACCCCGAAAGTTCCTAAGATTAGACCCGGGATCAAAATTTTAAGTTTGCTAAAAAATTGAGAAAATGTCACAGGACGGATGATGTAAAGACTCATGATTGAAAACCATAGGTTGTTGCTTGCAATCGTGGGAGAGACTGGACCGTGGAAGTTGGGGATACCACGGGTCATCCAATGACTCGTGGTGAGAAGTGATGACCCGTGGTCACCAGTCGTGGTTTGGGTTGCCAGATTATCCAGTGGATATAACGGATGGATACCATGACTTGTTGAAATAAACCACGAGTCTTGGTGAGGATAATGGTAAGGGAAGTTCAGGATTTTCAAGGAGCTGACAACGGTTGATCTAATGACCCATCATCTGAAGCAACGACTCGTCCTGTTGAGTCGTGGGAAGAATCTGAGAGCATGAATTGAAGCAGTGGATCCAACGACTCAATACCACAAGTCGTGGTATCGTGCGAAGACTTGTGGGATCGCCCATTGGTTCACCCAGAATTGTTTTTCAGGAAATTTTCATTAAGGGTATTTTCGACCTTTCTATGCTCTAGGGCCCTAAACTACATTGTTTTATGTATTTTTTTGGCATAATAATCTAGGTTAAGTTCCCCTTGCATAAGTAATTCCTATGCATGCAAATTAAGAAGATTTTAGAAAGATCAAGCATAGTTTCAAGCTCTTCTCCATCAATTCTCCATTGCGAATTCAAGGAACTTTGAAATCTGATGTTACCCAGGCATGTAGGGTTATGAATGGGTGTTTTCGTTCACACCCATGCCCATTCTCTATTAATTTATGAAAATCTATGAAAAATCTAATGGGGTTTTGAATTCAATTTTGTGAAAATCTAATGATTTTACTAATGGGCTATTATGATTTGTGATTTACATCATATTTTATGGATTTTGATCAGATTTTACAATTATTTTCAATTATAAATTTAATGATTTCAATTTCTACTCAATTAAGCCTAATTATGCATGATCTATGATGAATCGGTTTATGATCTTTACTTAAATTGCTGATATTTACAAACCCAGCATGATCTATGATTTGAAATATGAATTTATTCAAATACCCAACATGATTTGATGATTTACAAGTTATATGCATGATCTTCAAGTATTTATTAACTATTGATGATGAAGAGCATGTTTTCAAGTTACCCATGTTTATAAGCATGTTTTCGAATAAATTGAGTATTGTAAAGTATGTTAAAGTATTGGACAATGCCCACGTGTTCAAGAACGATTTACGATTTATGAAATGGATCTCATGATTTATCGATTTATGATGTTGGTCGACTAAAGGGCCTTTTATTCTTGGCTAATCACTTTTTAATGGGGATCAATGAATGATGAATGTTTATTTATCCATTAATCTTAATTAATGATGTTATTGATTTACATATGAGCCTAATATGCATTTTTTTGGGAGCATCGTCTAGCACCGAGCAGCCCCGTGTTCAAAGGACTACGCCGGTGTATCATAACCACATGCCACCGTGGTTTTATAATGATACATTACAATGATAATGATCCCCTCTTTCATGATATCACATAATGCACGTCTCTCGCTTGGCAAGCCAGGGGCGAATCTGCCTACTTGAGTGAGATAGTTGGGGCATCATGAATGGCTCTACCATGATGGTGTCGGTATGACGAGTCCTCTCATTGTTCCGCATGTTTTATGCATTTTTATGTTTGTTTTATTGGTTCAAGTGGTGAATTGATAAAGCTTCTATTATGATTATGATAATGAATAGTTTATGAACGATTTGAAAACCATGAGCCTGATGTTATCTTATGATGTTTATGATACGAGCATGATGTCCTTCTCTTATGATCATTTATGAGCTTTTATGTATATTTTATCTAAAAAATGTCCATTTTAATTACCTTGCATACTCGGTCATTCCACATACTGACCGCATACCTTTATGTTGTATTATTTCATGATACAAGACTTGGTTCTCAGGCTCATCCTCATCCTCAGTCCATTGCTTTCAGCTCTATTGGTAGTCCTCATATTTCAAGGGTCGTTTGATTAGATATGCATGATGTTCTTTGTTTTAGTTTTTGGTCGGGTTAGCTGGGGATGTTTTCCCATCAACCCATCTTATGCAGAAGAGGCTTTCAGACAGTATGTAGTATTCAACTTATGTATATGCCTAGTACTTTCGAATGTTATGATATACTATATTATGTTTACGTTTCCGCTATGTCTTATGTTCAGTATTCTGCTTAAAGTGAATGAAGTTAGATATACAGTTATTCCATGGGTCGACTTGAGGCCTCTCGGGGTTCCTTTTCCCGTTTTACGATCCTGGTCTACGTTCGGGTCATGACATGTTTTTTTCATTTGGGAGGGATTATCTGCGAATGCGTAAAGTACGAGTTAGAAGTGGAACTTTTAGAGTTTCACACTCTTCCCACAATAAGAATCATGAAGAAGGGGAATGTTTCCTAGAAACTCCTTGTAGTCTCTTCCTCATAAGAGTGGCACGCTTCACACCCATGAAAAAGACTCTACCCGACGTGGCTTTCAGACACCCTAGGACACTCTAAATCTAATGCTCTAATACAAAGTTTGTAACAATGCAAGTTGGAATCTCAGATTGAGATACGGGACCTAGAACCACGAATGACTCCAAACTAACCCATGGCATAGCATAATGCTAACATAACAACAACTAACAGAACATAACCGATTGGAAGCTTAATTTAAACATAACTAATAAAAAGAAAATGATATAAGGTCTGATAACAACACCGATTCATAAGCTGAAACTAGTAATACACTGTCTGAAAGTCTCTACTAGTTTGATGAGTTGCTGGGACAAGCCCCTAGCTAACTCAAACTTCTAAAACTAGAAATAAACTGAAATAAGGAAAAAAAAACTCCCGTCCTCGAAAGATGAGGACTTACCACTGTCAACTGATCGAGTCTGGAGCGTGTCTAACTGTGGGGCTGAGTCGGAATACCTAGATTTTTATCATATAATGATATATCACATAAAGTATGTGGTCAGTACTTGGAATGTACTGAGTATGTGAGAAAGATAACTGAAGCTAAGACATACTAAAAAACTAAGAAAAAATTGATCTCAATAACATCCTAATGCATAAATGACGCGAAGTACAATGACCTATTTGAGATGCATTGATATTGACATGATATGCTAGTTTGAAAGCAGTTAAATAAAATACAAGTAAAATTGATTCATAAGGGTCATGTACATGCACTAAAAACTGAAGTTATAACTGTAACTATAAACTGTACTGAACTGAAACTATATTGTGGGAGAGCCTATTGACTAACAAACTCCAATGTGATCCTCCTCATGGAGCCCGACCTGTTACCTTGTTAGAAGGGTGTTCATGCCTTGCCAAGGGTAAGAAATATAACTTGCGTGATATCACTCATGACTCAGGGTGACTATCTATAACAATGATGACCCCTATATGTGCCCATTGAGGCAAGGGAGACACTCTCAAATAACAAGGATCCTATATTCCTCGGGTTAAAGGAAACATTCTCAACTATTGAGAATCTCTTATCCTATGGTGGCACGTAGTTTTGAGATCTGGGTTTGCTGGAACCCTGTCCTACTCAATGCTAAGTACTACTCCTAATGGAACATAAGGATACATGTAACTGGAGGTCTGAAGCTAGTTCCTTAAGGATAGTCGGAATTACTTTATCTAACAAGGACCCAGAGAGCCTAGAGGACCATGAACATGCTAATACGGAATGCTCAAAATTGAAATGCTAAGACTATTCAGGGCTACTTTCTAATAGCAAGAGACCTAAGAGTCCAATAATCATAAACATGTTGATCATACTAAATTCATGAGAGTCTAGTCAGGGATACTTTCTACTAACAAGAGGCCTAGGAGGCTAAGAAATCATAAACATGTTAATCATACTAAATCCACGAAAAATCATAAACGTAGAGTAAATTATATGTACTGAATTCATGGAAATCATATCTTTTGAAAATAGTGTTGAATTGCCGCTGAGTCCCAAAATGACATCATTTAGGAGTTAGGATCTTAGGGTTTTACAAAATTCCCCTGGAAACTGTTATTAAAATTTCTATCCGTCAGGTGGTATGACTCAACCTAAGAGTCGTACCGGGATCATACTATCCATACTGGCATCCATACTATTCATACCAAGACCCCTGAGATCTTACTTCGGGTCTTACCATGATTCATAGTTTCCTCAAAGCCTTTTGAATATTTCTCTATAACTCAAATCAGGACTGGGTGGTATGATCTGTACCTGCCTATCATAAGTCATACCTTGGTTCATGGTTTTTCTAGAATTTCCTGACCTCTTCTTAGAACCTTGCCATTATTGGTAAGTACGATCCGTACCATGGTGGTATGAATCATGACATGCAGTCATGGTTTCTCCTAGCCACCCATACTGGTTTCCCTGAATCTTCCATTATGAGTCCTGGTATGACTCATACTACTATCCTACGAGTCGTACTGTGACTCATACTGAGGCCTTTTTCTCATTTTTCTGCATGATCACATTTTAAGTCTGAAGGCTTGTCCCAGGGATTTTTGGGGTGTTACAATTATCAATTTTGTTTTTGTTTTGTTTTCTTAGAACAGATTGAGGGCAAGTTTGATTTCCCACAAAGTGAAGCTAAGGAGCATGACAAAGCATGAGTGTGGGGTCAGAATCCCTTGGGCAGAAAAGTTGACAAAACATGCTACTAACTAGGCTTAGAGGCCTCAAGAAGTATCCCTAACCCTTGCTTTAATTTTAAATAGATGCTTTAGGGACATAGCATATTTTTAAGTGTGGGGTGATGGAATTTCAAAAACAAATTGAGATTGAATGAGGGTAAAGTATGTGCTTGATTTAAAGTTGGTTGATTGGAAAGTATAAGTTGAACGCATTTGACCCACCCTTTGTTTTTTCTTTTCAGTTCTTTTCCTAAAGGGGCACTTTGAACTGAGAATAAAATTTTTGATTTTTGTGTAAAGTTTTTTTGAGTCATAATTAGAGACTTTTCCCGACGATGGATGAATGATGATCATCTTGAGGGACATTTAGTTACTAGAATTTTTCTTATGAACCCTTAAATGATCAAATGCTAGATGTTTTTTCAAGTGCTACACGTGATTGAAATATGCAAGTATGTTGAGTTAATTATATGACTTTTTTGAGACACCTAGGCTCATGAATGTGACGCGGTATGCTCTATGCTTAACTTTTGAATTCATGTGATTAGCTGAATTAAGAGTCTGTATGGGTCTATCTTGAGTTGAAAATGTGAAATGAGTTAAGGTTTCTTATATATTCTATGTTATTATGTACTGTCTATAACTTGTTTGGTGCGTTTACGAAGCTAAATGAGGGATGTTAATTGTAAGAGATGATTTCGGTACCTCTTTGAATGAACATGTTGTTATCCTCTGTTTTACCTACCTACAATGTATAATCCTAGTTATACCCATTGAGCCTTTAGTCTATTCTTTGAAAGCTACACAAGTAGCTTAATCTTTTCCTTCCAATTAACCGGAATTTGATCCA
The DNA here is from genome assembly GCA_018107945.1 of Datura stramonium. Classification (NCBI taxonomy): domain Eukaryota; kingdom Viridiplantae; phylum Streptophyta; class Magnoliopsida; order Solanales; family Solanaceae; genus Datura; species Datura stramonium. Next base: position 62,038 of record JACEIK010007288.1, read on the forward strand.
AAACTCTTAAGCGTTAACTAAGAAATGCAAAGTAAAAGGAGTGAATATTGAAAAAGGGGAGATAGTTGGGTGTGAAAAGTTAAGGAAAAGATGAAGGGTGCAATTGTTCGAAAAGCATACATGTTGGTGGAGAGTAGAAAAGAACAAAAGAGTGTAAAAGCATCTAATGCTTGAGTACTCCCTACTAATTGTAAAAGCAGGCGTAAAGAAATGGGGAAACAAAAGGAAAAGAGCAAAAGTTGAAGTAAAAGAAGAAAAGAGTGTGCTTAATGACAAAATATCGCTATTACTGGCCTTAATAGTACCTACCCGTCTCTTAGCCTACATTACAACCCNGGCTGGTACAGGATGACAAAATATCGCTATTACTGGCCTTAATAGTACCTACCCGTCTCTTAGCCTACATTACAACCCATAAAGTCCTATTTGGTCTTACTTTTAGATGTTCCTATATTAGTGAAGTAATGCACTAAAGGCAAGCACATAGGTCATTTCATATTGAATGTGAATTCTTTGTGAGAATGAGCATAATTGTTATTTATATACTCATAATTGTTATAAATTGTTGATTTGTGAGTGATAATAGGTAATGCTCTTGTTGTAAGGGCACATGTTTGAGGAAATATAGGTTGCATATTTGATTTCTTGATTGGTTAATTTGCATGGTTTGCTGAGGTTGTAGACTCAATTCCTGAGGTTAGGAGGTCTTAACATAGTTGTTCATGATCCTAATTATGTTATGCATAGCATGCTTGATATGTACTTGCCATCTAAATCAGTCGTTGTAGCCTTAACTTGAGTGGTTTTGCTTCAATTGGTAATGTGTGAGTCTTTCATGTGCATGAGATGTAAAGGATTTGTTCTAGGACGAACAACGCTTTAAGTGTAGGGTAGTAATCTTGGGCATATTTACATGCCCAAGTGCTATTTTATACCCATGTTTTATTCTTTTTTGTCGATTAATTTAAGCACACTATCATGTGTTTTGCTTATAAATATGTGCCTGAACTAACAAACGTGATTAGCCTATTTCGTAGATGAAAAATGCTAAGGATAAGGCTAAATATGATGATGCATGAGCAAAAAGGAAGCTTGGGATTAATTCCAAAGAGGAAGCATGAAGTTGGCTTGGAAATATGGTTGTTGTGCTAGGCAACATGCCACACCGAACCATTGACGCGCCAGGAAACATGCCACACCTAGTAGCCATACGCGAAGAGAAGGTCAGGCAGTGCACCTACACATTGTTGCTGTGCCACGCTGTGCATGTTGTGCGACCAGCATCGTGACACGCTAAAGTTGTGCATGCAATGAATGCCAACTAGTAGTTGTGTGCAGTAGTGTCGTGCCACACAGGCCAGGCAAGGCATCCAAAGATGTGCCACGCTCCAAGCAGGCCATGCCAATGCCACAACCAATAGCCCTGCATGTCCAATCCATGTCACGCCACTGCTTTGCCGCAATGGGCAGCATGGCACGGAGGTGATCTCTACACGGCTAAAAATCCCATCATATAAATTGAACACTTAGACATTACTTTGAGGAAAACATCATATTTTTAGAAGAACAAGCAAGAGGAAAGGAGTGACAAAGAAGATTCTACCTAGGGTTATTTTCTCTTTTCTTTTTCACTCATGTTTCTACATGGATTGTATTTCTATTACGAATTCATGTAAAAACATGAGTGGCTAAGACCCTTCTTCTACAGTTAAGGCCACATGACATGAACGTATTAGCATAATTCTTATTTTGGTTCAAGTTTCTTTATCTTTGATGGTATTGCATTCTTGCTTTACTATTCTTATCACCATTAGAATATATTTAGGATTCTTTTGTAAAACCCGCAAGGACAAAGAATGAGAATAGAGTAAGTAATGCAATAATTGAGTTCTTGTCTTCAGGACTTGATTCACATTTAGGATAGAAATATACCTAATATGCCTTGCTTGGTTATTAAACAGGCTGATAGTTAAACACTTGGAACTGGATTATCACATCACCACTTATGGATGTAGTTGTGAAGTCAATTCTAGTTCAAATGATTCGAGGTTCAAAAGACCATAATCAAGGGCATTAACCCCATAAACCACCACTCGAAATGAATGCACATGAATTAGGCTATCACATCCCCGTTCAATGATATAGTTAATGTGACTAGATGTTTAGAGGCTCAAAAGACCATAAACATGGAATGAATCTTGTGAATAAACTATGAAGATAACTACCTGAACCAAATGAGAATGATAGTTATGTGTGATTGTTGGCCTTTTACCCTGGATTCCTCTTTGATATTGATTGCAACTCAATTTAGCTCTTCTTTGATTTGATAGTTCACCTTAGAATCATAAATAAACAACAAATTATTGGTCACTTTTACACTTGTGAAAATTGTGCCTAATACTTAAATGCGATTATTCACTAAAAGTTCTAGTCCTTATGGGTTTGGCATCCGGCTCACAAGAGTCACTTTATTACTTGTATGACTGCGTGCACTAGGGCGCGAACAACAAGTGTACCTTAGAAGCTTCCAAGGGTAATTTTGGGAGCTGTGCAAAAGAATTTCAGAGATTTTTACCCCAATTTTACATACATATATCATTAGAGAAAATAGAGT
>JACEIK010007288.1:65056-77701 GCA_018107945.1 Datura stramonium
GAGATAGTTAAAATCCAAATTTATACTCCATTAAAGGATTAGAGCTAGAAATAGTCTAACCCTTCCTCAAGCTTATTCGTTGTTTTGTGATTATGACTTTGGGTTTTGAGAAAACATAAAGTGTACACATCCTTTTCATTGAAAAACATAGGGTGTAGCCATAACCAAGTCTAAGGCTCTTAATCAATCCTTCTCTAGTTAACGCCCCATTGAATGCACACTTCTAGTCCCTCTCATTGATTGCAACAAGTTACTTTTTCCTTGTCTTGTTATAAATTTGAAATCCAATACTTGCTTACTCATTTCCCCCAATTTTTACTTTACATTATTGAGGGATGCCGTTTACTTGTGTGATTTGATTTAAGATATTTTGATAATCCAACCCCAATCCTCATTGAAAAATCTATTTTTGTCAACGACCGTAGCCACCTCATTTATTAGAGAAGTGTTTTTAGATGTTATGACCCGCTGACAAAGCACGGTGATAAGGGATGGGAATGGCAGGCCAGTAATACTCTTGGTCGAGAAATACCTCCACTCATCTGCCACCTATGCTCCCACATTAACCAGCACCCGACTTAGAATGCATGCCACCACTAGTGCTCGAGGATGGTCACATAGATAACATTAGTATATGGGGGAGATCTGCCAAAACACCAGGTTCAGGCCCTTCTTTGCCTCAGTAGTAAAGTGAGTATCCCTAATGTCGGTATGCATAATTCCCCAATGGGACGAAGCCCTCTTCTCTTCCACTATCAAGGTGTCCACGAGCCACTGGCTATTGTTCTCTACATCTCTGGCCTTTAGATTGGCCTCAAAAGGATTCAACAGACCCAATGTTGCATTAATGGAAGCGACGCTAATGGTGATCTGCACTCATGGGACGTGAGCCACTAGGTTCGGACGCGACAAGTTCACAGTGGGGAGATTAGCAAAAAAACTCCCTCACCTAATTCTTATTGGCCTTGCACGACTCCTAGACCAAGGGACCCCATCCCGTCTCCTGTAGCCAAGAGTAGAAATCTGGTCCTTTTTTTTCCACATCTTGCATAACAAATCCCTATTCGTGTAATAGGCCCTTAACGACCTACTCATTGTGTCAGAACTGGCACTGGTCATTCAAGAAACGTATGTAGCTGGAAGTGCTTCTACTGTTACACGTGGTTGTCATAGTGTCTTGTGAAAAAGTAAATGTGTTATAAGAATACTCAATGAAGGAACAAGAAAAATTAGTACAAGTGAAACAGGGGCAGGATAATATTCTACCGAAGGTATGGCTGTTGTAGTGAGTAGAGGTGCACTATAGCGGATGTGAAGATGCTATAATGTGTCTATTGCGAACGATAGAGGTTATGTCATAGCGAAAAATCATCTTCCTCAGCAAATCTTTGACCCAACAATGGAAGACCAATCTTTGACCATGATTTTTCCCCGAAAAAATTACAAATTGGGAAAGACGGGGGTACCCCCAAGCCCCACAAGTAGTTATTCAACCCATAGACATCTCCTTCAAGCATTAAGGGATCAAACAAGTTCAAACCATTACCCTGCCCAAACCTCACCATTTCTTGGCAAGGTAGTCAATAACACGCAAAGAACAATGTGAAATACATGGAAACATAAATGAACTAAGCATGCTTTGAAATCCAACCCCCATAAGTGTAAAAATAAAACCTATCCTCGCCACACCAAACCAATCCCAAATCAATCAAATAGGCATGGAAATTGTAACTATTTTAGAGTAAAGAACATATAAAGGAGATAGGAACAGTTATTACCTGAGGGAGACGAGTAAAATTGTATGGGATTAGAGAGGATTTTGACCATAGTGAAGCTGAGAATGTGAAGAATGAACTAAAACTGTCCCTTTGCATTCTTTAAACTGATCTTGATCCACAGCAGTAGACAGTTTATCGCTGCAGTGAAACCGCTGAAGTGGTAAGAGACTCATTGCAGCGGTCTGGTTAGCTAGTGTGCGTTCATGCTTCCTAGTGTTTACGAGGGTTGTGAAACGTCCTGACGCCTTGATTTGAAAGGCTTTATAATTGATTGTAGTAACTTAAAAAGTTCCTGACTGGTGAGAGGAGTATGTTTTCCTGACTGGTGAGAGGAGTATGTGAGTTGTAAATTAAGAAATACAGAAGAAACGAGGGGGGGGAGGTAATTTGGTAAATATATTGAGGAATATTTGAGTACACTTATCATGAGTAGTAATTCTTATCAACTGGGAATTGGGGATGGGGTAACTAAATTCATGCGTAACCTTTTAGTGATACGCTCATTTCGGTCCAAGAACCTTGAAAAGCGAATCCGATTTAATTCAAAATTGCTAATGATAAGATTGTGGTAGGACGAGACTCACAATGATTATGACCGTGCATATTTTTATCAGGTGTGATAGGAAACCCTTGCCTTTCCTATGAAGCCATTCGGGCATGAATGATTGTTTAATTGATATCTAATGTAACAACCCATCCTATTGATATAGAACTTGACTATATTAGTGCAAGAATTTAAATTTTTATTGGGCTGGTTTTATTTCTGGGAATAAAAAAATTAGGTTTTGTAATAAATTAATAGGATGAATTAAAATTTGGTAGGTGATGAATGGCGAATTTACGCATTTCTTAGCCATATTTTTTCCATACTTTACTATGTTTTGAGAATAAATTGTGTGTGTTTTCATGTGTTTTATGATATTTTTGTGAAAAAGAGCTTATGCAGGTAATTAGATGCTTTTAGGGCGTAAAGTGAAAAAATTTCCTTAAATGTGGCTTAAAAAACAAAAAAATGGCAAAACGGGATTAAAGGAACGAGTATATAGAAGTTAGAAGTGCACAGGCATAGCTATGTTATGGCCTGCGCACCACATAGGCCACTCCAGTGCACCCAGCAGCGTAGCGCGCTAGTGGTGCAGCGCTATGAGAGGCGATGTGTGCCACATGGTTCCAAACAGTCAGAAAGTAAAATTCCAATTCTACTACGAACAGAACTGCGAAACCCAACTCAGATCCAAGAAGGAACAATGAAGGCTTAATCTACTATAATAAATACCCTCTCATAACATGTTTTTAGGAATCTAAGTCTAGCGTATCAAGTTGAATTTTAATACTCTAGTCTTATAGTGTTGTTGCACAATTTATACTTTGAGAATTTGTGTAATAGTTTAATTGACAACTATTGGAATTTCATCAAGTTCTTGTGATTCAATATAGTCTTGGAGATTTGCTACTCAATTAAATATTCTTGTAAGTATTTCATTATGATTTCTTCTATATCTTTTATGTGTTTTCTCATAAACATGAGTGGGTAAATCTCTTAGGCTAGGGTTGTAGGAACCATGATAGAATAACGAATGTAGGAATAATAAAATAGTGATTCTAGAATGGTGAATTGAGTGGATTATTATTCTTTTCATTTTATAGCGGTTGCAAATATTGAAACTTGCCTGTATCTTCAACTTGTCCGACCAAGGAAGTTGAAGTTAGGAAAAGAGAGTAACAATGGCAATTTGAGATTAATAATTCTCATCTAATTAACTTGAGCTCGAACCGAAGATAGTTAAAGTCATTACTTATTGCAAATCTAGGATATACACACTTTTGAGACCGTGAAGATGGATACAACTGGCGCACGTAACACATACACTTTGAGACTTAGAGGAGATAAGTGTAGTTCTTAAGTCAAGAAATTTTAGATGTACTGAACATAACTCTTACACAAAATTCACCAGGTAGATCACTAGTAAATGCATACAAAGTTATGAAATCATGGGGAACACAATCCTAGCTTAGCTATATCAATTTGATACAAACTCAATTGTTTCTTAGAATTATTTTCTTTCTTTATTTGCACACTCTCCTTCCGAAATATTGGTTACAAGTTAGTTTATTTTCATCATTAACATATTTTTTTCTGCCTATTCCCTATGGGATCTACCCCAACTCACTATATTTAACAGAGACCGCTTTATACTTCAACTGCGAGGTGTAATTTGGGCGTGACTAGTAGGCCCAAATGTCGGGGCCACTATAGCAAATAGTTCCCTGCTATAACGAAACCACTACAGCTGTAAAAGTGCTCATTGCAGCAATCGACACGGACCAAAACCTCCATGTTTGGTTTACTTTAAGACCCAATTCCTACTTAAACAGGAGTTAGTCTTTATAAATGACCTCGGGTAAAATTTAGGACAACTTAACCAAGGAAAGAAAAGGGTGGCCGCAAGGGAGCAAGATTCCACCATCCTCCCTGATGAATTTATTTAAGAAATGTTAGACTCGGTGCAAGAACAAAACTCCATCACTTTATTAATAGTAGCTTGGCACCTAGGTAGGTTATGGCTTACCTTTGTGCTAGACATTAATTAGTGAACGTATATGTGTGCACTATTGGTGTACAGTTGATGAGTGTAAAGGGATTATAAAAGTTTGATGACATGAATGATCATAAAAGCTTGATGACATGAATGTAAGTATCCATGGTAAAGTAGTCTTAAAATTGGAGAATGAATTCTATGTAAGAGGATGTGTGGAAGAATGAAACCTAGTTGGGAATTTGCAATGGGGGATGTATTTTTTATATATAATTTGACATATGATCTTATTTGTATATTTTGAAGGTATAATATTGTGGGTATACCCATGAGTGTATAGTTGCAATAATATGAATAAAGAGGAGAGGTGAGGTGATCAAACCTAGCTGTGGGTTAGGGAAATTGATGTCGCAATGTATTTGGGGTGTGTCACAACCCGAACGTAGACCCGGGTTGTAACACGGGACAAGAAACAACGAGAGGTCCCAAGTCGACCCATGGCATAAGGTACATCTAACTTCATTCACTTTAAGTGGAAGACTGAAAATAAGGCACAACTGATAGATGGAATACCTGGATCCATGGGCCTCATGCAATATTCGGCTGCTCAAATCACCCACATTTGGGACACATAGGCATTCTTGTATCGAAGCACACCATCTCCCCCCTGGGAGAAGACCTCTACCTTTTGACTTTGAACGACTTCTTTTAACTTTATCAAAATCGAGTCCTCATCTTGCCTAGCTTTCACATCAGTCACCAAGGACAATTCGGATCCAATTTGAACAACAACACCGCTATCAGTAGAGTCAACCAACCTAACTCCTAACCTTGTGAGACGATGCACATCTTTCACCAGCTCTTTCTTTCCTCCATCAACATGGGACACACTCTCCATTGAGAGTCTACTAAGTGCGTCCGCCACCATATTAGCCTTACCAGGATGGTAAAGAACACTCATATCATAATTTTTGAGTAGCTCTAACCACCTTCTGTTATACCCCAAGAATTCAAGAATCAGACCCGAAAGTGAATCAGGAGAAAAATTGGAAAAATGTTGTAGAGTTGCAAAACAGGTCACTTAACGACTCATGAGGAAGCCTAACAAGTAGTCAAGTGACTCGTGGGAGAAGTCTAGAGATGATGAAGGACTCGAGGTCATCATGGGTGATGTAACGACTCATGGTCAGTCACCAAGAGTCTTCATGTCAGTTGTGGGGTGGTCCTAGAGAAAGATAGTGAAGCTTATCCAGTGTACCCGATGGATGGTACCTAACAAGTCGTCGTCAGTCCTAACAACCCGTTAGGAGGGTCGTTACCAAGCCAGTTGAGTTTTCATGAATGATGAGGCAGTGTACTTAATGGGTGAACCAACGGATCGTGTGCCCGAGTAACGAGTCGTCATGTCGTCCATTAGGACCCCCTGATAGTTATTTTTAGTGATTTCAGTAAGGGCTTTTCCGTAATTCCTAAGTTCTAAGGGCCTATACTACATCATTTTAAGCTTGTAATAGAGGGTTTTAAGCAGGGAAAAACCCATCTTAGGCCATTTCATCATGCATGCAAGGTTGAAGGCTTGAGGGGGGAAATTGAGGAGAATTTCAAGGTGTTCAAGAGAAATCTCAGCTGGGTAATTAGGAGGAGTTAAGATTCTTTATTCCCAGGTATATAAGGCTATGAGTGGGTGATTCCTTCCACACCCATGCCCATTTCCTATCAATTTGTGATTGGTTTGTGATGATTAAGTATGGGTTTTCATTCAATTGCATGATTCTTATATTTCTAATCATGAGTATGATTAAATTGAGTTGATATTGATGATTTATCGAGCTTGGGCAGATTCTAACGTAATTTCTTTTATAAAATTATTTTCTAAAAATTGAATCTAAAACGCCCATGTGTGAGGAATTCATAATATAATGTGATGATGATGGAGTAGATGATGAAAAACATGTTTCCAACCTTACCCGTGATTTTGATGATGTTTTCAAAAAGGATTAGATAGACCCTAGTATGATGAAGCTTGGGTAGTGCCCAATGATGAGTATGAATGATGATTTTTTCTTGAATGAACTTTATTACTTCGTTTTGGAGTAAAATCTCCCAAATTACAATGTTTTCAAATGATTTGAATGGGTTCAAGCATGATAGGGTTTTGGGCAAGTGTTGATGATGATGAAGTGATATTTCTAAGGTAGCCTTACCATATGATTTTGGAGTAAAGGCTCCCACTATTCTTGATTTTGTGGTATGTTTCATAGTAAAGCTTCTCGTATGTATGAATTTCATAATTGAGATGTATGTTGTCATTCAGTTTCATTCTGTATGATGTTGAGTCTAAGCATGATTCTATTCTAAGCTTTGTCGAAGTGAAATTGTTGAGAATCGTATTTATATGATGTCTATTGTATGCATTATTTCATAATGAGCTTTGTCAATAGACAATTTTGAGCTTCGTTTCATACGATGTTGAGTTTATGCATGATTTCATGTTCAGCTTCATCACTAGATGATGTTGAGGTTCGTACTTATACGATGTAGAGCATTTCATGTTTTAGGAGAAGAGTCTAGCACCGAGCGGGCTAAGGGTCGACTACCCTATGCCCAGAACTACGCGCCAACATAGGTTGATTCCATTATATTATTGGGACCTCCCTTATGAGCTATCCCCGGCCCGATTGGCCCTTTCATCTTCATATCGATATCATGGTAGTGTCCCAAGCCCTGGCAAGGTTTTGGACGGCTCTTCCCACTTGAGTGTAATAGTTGGGACCACGTAAGCTCTATCGTGGTATGTCGGTTAAGTGAAGAGTCTCCCATTGTCTGTATCATTCAAATTTGCATATCCATTACTCATTATGATTATCTATGCGTGCATGTTTAAAAATCAAGGTTTGACTCGTTGTTCAACTTTTGATACAAATGTTATGATTTAGCTTTGAGTCATCTGATTTAGTTATGATGCTCTAAAGCTATGCATGAATACGTTGTGATAAGAATTCGATTTCAGAATGAATGCATGTAGTCTTCCTCTTACTCTTAATGTTTATTATATATAAGAATGGATTTAAATGATTATGTTATCCAAGCGGTTTTACTTACCTTGCATACTCGGTACAATCCACGTACTGATTGCATACTTTCTATGCTACATCATTTCATGATGCAGGATCTGGTTCTCAGGTTCAGCCCCGTTCGTAGCCGCTTATCAGAGTTAGCACCTGCCTATTTGGTGAGTACTCATCTTTCGAGGACTAGACTTTTAGTTATCTTGAGCGTATTTTCAGTTTTAGTATTTCCGAGCTAGTTGGGGGTGTTGTCCCATAAGCTCGTCCAGATTAGAGGCTTATCAGACTTAGACATGTATTTGGATTCAGATGTTCATTCTGTTATTATGTTGAGTTATACTTTCGCTGAGTTTATATTTATGTTTCCTTCATGTTTATTGAATGAATTAGTGAATGCTTATGCCATGGGTTGACTTGGGGTCTCTCGGGGTCCCTTGTCCCGTGTCTACGATCCGGGTCGCCTCTCGGGTCGTGACACCTTCTTTGTCGTAGATTGAGGTCCTTCTGCATGAACACATATTGTAAGCGCTTTTGGTCCATAAACACATCCACATGGACCCCACACAAGTAATGTCGCCATAACTTCAAAGCGGATACCACTGCGACCAACCCCAGATCATGGGTCGGGTAATTCTTTTCATGGATCTTTAACTGTCTAGAGGCATATGCTGTCACTTTCCCTCGTTGTATCAATACACATACGAGTCCGATTCTTGAAGCATCACAATACACCACAAAACCATCCATACCCTCGGGTAGGGTCAACACAGGTGTGGTAGTAAGTCGAGTCTTCGACTCTTGGAAGCTCTTCTCACAAGCTTCTGACCATAGAAACTTCACCTTTTTCTGAGTCAATTTGGTCAAAGGTGCTGCAATTGATGAGAAACCCTCAACAAATCTCCAGTTGTAGCCAGCTAGGCCCAAGAAAATCCGAATATCTGAAGGATTCAATGGTCTGGGCCAATTCTTCACCGCCTTGATTTTCTGAGAATCTACTTTTATGCCCTCTCTTGATACCACATGGCCTAAAAATGCTACCGAGTTCAACCAAAACTCGCACTTGTTGAACTTGGAATACAATTGGCGATCCTTGAGAGTCTGAAGCACTACTCTCAATTGAGCGGCATGCTCCTCCTCGCTCCGAAAGTATATAAGAATATCATCAATGAACACGATCACAAACATGTCTAGGTACTACTTGAAAAACCGGTTTATCAAGTCCATAAGCTTCAGGAGCATTTGTTAGTCCGAAAGACATAACTACAAACTCATAATGACCATACCGCTTCCTGAAGCCGATCTTTGGGATATCACACTCCTGAACCCTGAGCTAGTGATACCTGGACTTGAGATATATCTTTGAGAAACATTTGGCACCTGAAGTTGGTCAAACAAATCATCGATCCTGGGAAAAGGATACCTGTTCTTAACGGTGACCTTTTCAATTGCCAATAGTTAATGCACATTCAAATTGAACCATCCTTCTTCCGGACAAATAACACTGGTGCACCCCATGGAGACTTGCTCAGCCTAATGAAGCCCTTATCTAGCAGGTCCTTCAACTGATCCTTTAATTCATTTAGCTCGGCTGGAGTCATCCTTTAAGGAGGGATAGATATAGGCTATGTGACGTGTAGAAGGTCAATACCAAAATGAATTTCCCTCTCGGGAAGAACACCTGGTAAATCATCTAGGAATACTTTTGGATACTCACGCACCACCTGAACTGACTGGATAGTCGGGGTCACGGACTCAACATCCTTAACCCTAACTAGATGATACATACAACTCTTAGAAATCATCTTTCTGTCCTTAAGAAAGGAAATGAAACGACCTACAGGTACTGCTGAACTACCCTTCCACTCCAAGACTGACTCACATGAAAAACGAAATTCCACTGCACGGGTTCTATAATTTACATAATCATAATATGCATATAACCAATCCATACTAAGAATAATGTCAAAGTCATTCATGGCTAACTCTATCGGGTCTGCGAAGGTGACTATATGCAAAATAGTAACCAGGCATCCTCTATACACCCCCCGAGTTACAACCGAATCACCAATGGGAGTAGAAATTGAAAATGGTTCTGACAAAGTATCGGGACTAACACTAAAGCTACTAGAAATGTAAGGAGTCATAAAAGAAAAAGTACCCCCAGATCTATCAAAGCATAAACATCAATATGAAAAACTCGCAACATACCAGTGACCACATCCGGGGAGACCTCCTACTCCTGACGGGTGCTAAAGTATAGAACCTGTTTTGGCACTGACCGCCAACTGAACTAGTCAAGGCTCCTTGTTGAGAGGGACGTGCTGCTGGAGCAGCTGAACTGGCTGCTAGCATACGGGCTCCACCGCCCCCTGATCTAGCTGAAGGGCAATCCCTGAGTATATGTTCGGGTTTTCCACACCCAAAACAATCATTCACACCAACTAAGCACCTCCTCGAGTATCTTTCCGCACTTCACACATGCTAGGAAAGTGCACTCCATCTACCTGCTACCCTGGCCCCTCGAATATGGAGCCCTTCTCCTCCGATCCCCTCAGAATCTATATGGTGTACTGGCCAATGATGGTGCTGGAGCAATAGACCTGTGCTGAGACTGCTGACACTGTCCACCCCCTGATCTGGCTTGAGAAATCCCATAATTGTCGGCTTTGGCCCTCTTAGCCTCTCTATGCCTCTGATACACCAACTCCATTTGCTGAGCATGCAACATAATGCGGGGAAAGTCTATATCTAGATGCAACATGGAGATCCTACAGTCCTTATCCAGGTAGTAGTCCGCCACTCGATGCACAAAAATGGCTCACCCAAGCCCTCTGATATGCCACCAACTCTGGCACATACTTGGATAGACAGGTGAACTCCAATGCGTACTCCTGAACTAACATGTCACCCCACTTTAAGTTGACAAACTCAGCCGCCTTAAGCTCCCTCATCTCTTGGGGAAAGAACCGGTCCAAGAATGTTGCGTGGATCTCTTCCCAGCCTATAGGTCCTGCACCCATTGCCCTAGCATCTCTCTACTGCTTTAACCATATGTGTGCCACCCCCTTTAGCTGATAGGAGAACAAATCAACACAATCTCCATTGGTCACCCCCATAACCTTGGTGATCTTTAGAATTTCCTCAATGAAGTCGTGCGGATCTTCATCCACCTTTGACCCAAGGAACTCTAGAGGATTCATCCCCAAGAAATCTCTAATCCGGGCTGCTGCCGCATTGCAATTCTGTGGGATATGCACAACAGCCTGCTGGTTGACCTGAGCAGTCAAGGCCTGCGCCAACATCTGCTTAGCCGCCTGAAACTCTGCGTGGGTAATTGGCTCTGGTGCCTGGGGCTCCTGAATATGTGGGGCTTGCTGATACCCATGACGATTGCAATCTTCGTGGCCTTCACCGTTTCCATTTCTTCTTCCGTTCATTCTTCTAGGAGCCATGATTCTGCAATCGCGAATAACATGAATTAGAAGGGTAGAAAGACTTTTCATCGCACGTCATAGATCATGAAAGAAGGGAACATTTCCTAAATGCCTCGTAGCCTCTTCGTCATAAGTGTGGCACGTTTCACACCCATGAAAAAGACTCTACTTAACGTGGCTTTCAGACACCCTAGGACACTTCAAAACCTATTGCTCTGATACTAAGTTTGTCATGACCCGAACGTAGACCCGGATCGTAACACGGGACAAGGAACCCCGAGAGGCCCTAAGTCAACCCATGGTATAAGCGTACATCTAACTTCATTCACTTTAAGCGAAAGACTGAACATAAGGCATAACGGAACGTAAACGTGACATACCATATCATAACATTTGGAAGTACTAGACATATACATAAGCTGAGTACTACATGTTTTCTGAAAGCCTCTAACATGTAAGATCGGTTGATGGGACAACACCCCCAACTAACCCGGTCAAATACTGAAACATATAACATCATACATGCTTAATCAAAAGTCCCTCGAAACTTGAGGACTCACCAACAAAGCTGAAAGCGAACTCTATGATGGACTAAGGATGATGATGAGCCTGAGAGCCGAGTCCTATATCATAAAACGATACAACATAGAAAGTATGCAGTCAGTACATGGAATGTACCGAGTATGCAAAGTAAAACGGACATTTAAAATATATAAAACTATTAAATGATTATAAGAGTAGGACATCATGCTCATATCATAAATATCGTAATAAACATAAAGCTCAAGGTTTTCAAAACATTTGTAATACAATCATACTCATGATCATAAAAGAAAATCTTTATTTAACATGACTTGAGTCAAAATACATAATCATAAACATGCATAAATCATGATGAATAATGGGAGATTCTCTTAACTGACATACCTCATATGAGCACACATGAAGCCTGACTTGTGACCCCAATCGAGAGGGTGTCCGAAACTTTCCAAGGGTAGAAGCATGAAAGTGTGATATCACCATGAAAAGGTCCATTTGGGTCGGGTACAGTCACAACAGAGGTCCCAACATACCTACGGTGGCACGTAGTTTATGAGATCTGAGGCAGAACCTAGGCGTCGAACCTACTCGGTGTTCGATACTACTCCCAAAATATATATAGTGCTCATAGTATAACATGCATGAATTCATGAGCTAGTTAAATCATGATAGTCATAAACATTCTTGTACATACGTGAACTAGCCATGACATAAGGCTCGTGAGTCTTCCAAAATATAATTCATGAATCATAGATTTCATGCATACTTGTAGATTATACATATAACTTGTAAATCATCAAATCATGATAGGTAATTGAATAAAACCATATTTAAAATCATAAATCATGTTGGGCTTGTAAATATCATCAATTGAAGAGAAGATCATAAATCGATTCATCATAGATCATGCTTAAATAGGCTTGATTTAGTAGAAATTGACATCAATAGTTTTATAAGCAAAGTAGTTGTAAAATCTATTCAAAAATTCATAAAATATGATGTAATTCGCAAATCATAACAACCCATTAGTAAATCATTAGATTTTCACAAAATTGGATTCAAAACCCCATGAGATTTTTTATAGATTTTCATAAATTAATAGAGAATGGGCATGGGTGTGAATGGAAACACCCATTTGTAACCCTACATACCTGCATAATATCATATTCTAGAGTTCCTTGATTTCCCAATGATCAGGGGAATATTTATATGCCAAATCGACACTCAAATGCATCGCTTTTGCCTTGTTTATCCAACAATGTGTGTATATTCTCATGTAAATTGTATG
>JACEIK010007290.1:10458-29998 GCA_018107945.1 Datura stramonium
CACTAAGTGTTTCACCTATGTGTGTTAATTCATCTTGGTTCCCACAACCCTAGTTATGGGTTTAGCTACTCATGTTTGAATGATCACAATCACAAAATATAAAATAACTCATAATTGTAACTCACAAATTATCGTAGAAGAAAACCAAGTAATTGAATAAAACTCCAAACTTGATGAATAAATTCTAATGTTGCTTTTGATCCTCAAAATTCAAGAACAAAATTGTAAACCTTGTTTCTTGAACCAAGAATGATCATACCACACCAAAATCTATCTGAAAAAATAGTAAAAATAAATTGTACGTCAAAAATAAACCTAAACAATGTATTTATAGTTCCAAGAAAGCCTTTTCCTAACTAAAACTAAAAATCAGGTCGTCAGTGATCACGGGCTTGGTAACGATTCGTTATGACCTTTGACGAGTCGTGACTTGCTAAAAACAGCCATCCTTAGCATCAGACCCAGTTACAACAACGGGTCACCTAATGACTCATTGTGCCTTGGCACGAGTCGTAAGGCCCTTCGTGATCTAACTCCTTCAAATTTCCAGTGTACCTTACAGTTGGTTCCAGTGATCCGCCAACGAGTCGTTTAGTCAACTAACAACTCATTATATCTTTCATCATCTCCACTGGTTACTTCTTCAATAATTTCTCTCCCAGTCTTCACGACTTGTTACTAGATGTAACGAGCCGTTCCCTCAACCCATCAGGTACACTGGTCTTGAATCTTCAAAACTCAACCATTGCCACAACTTCAGCAAGGATTCGTGCTAAATGCCAATGACTCGTGAAGTTTCTGGCAGTCCCCTATTCAGTTATTTTAAGCATTAATTTTCCTAATTCACTTCCGAACCTGTTTTCCTGCAACATTAAACACAAAACATATCACACCTACATAAACATACCTGGAATGTGCATAGTTTCTTGGTTTTAAGCTTTGAAAGTGCCGTAAAATCATGGTACATCAACACCCTCAACTTAGAACTTTTGCATGTCCTCAGGAAAAAACAAAACAAAATAAAATAAACTACTTCGATGCTTCAATCGAAAGAACTCTAGGAAACTTACGGCAGTCACATTTATTCATCAAATCAAAATTTTCTAACCCCTCCTTCATCATACCAACTCAAATCACGATGCATATGCAAAATTTCCAACCATGACACAAGGGAATCAAAACATGGCACAATACTGTCACTTGCAACCACGCACATAAATCTATAACACTGACCTAGAAAATTTGCAGATGATTTTGTTGACCAAATGCTCTCACCACAAAGAAGTCCCATCCTCACACATGTGTATATGATTATTTCGAAATATTTCTCTTACGACTAGGTAAGATTCACTCTCTCTCACAAAGAAATTCTAACTGCGTGCATGCAATACCATAGGCTTGCCTTTACTTTCAATACCTCGATTTTCAGACAAGTAACCAGGATCACTACAGGACTTTTTAGGCTTGTAACGTAGGCTCGGGCTCGGGTATGGTACATATGGAATTAGTAGCTTAACCCTCCTTGGCACTACATATGTCTTGACTCCACTTTTCACCTTTCTTCCCCATTTTCTCCCTTTTTTCCTTTACTTCTTCTTTTATTTGCATTTGCAACTACGGATGTAGTTTCTCTTTATTCAAGCATTCATTTATGTCACATCTTTCTTTTTATTATGCATACTGCATCCGCTCTTTCCTTTTTCATTACCCAATTTTCATTCCACCCGACTCTTGTTAATCACCCCCATAATAACCACCCTCAACTTAGGCGATTTTCCTGAGTTGAGGTTCACAATGTCCAAGGAGGGACCAGGGCCAAAACAAGTTCATTCTTAATAAAAGCAGGAAGGTGAATTTGTGTAAACAAAAAGAAAGGTCGATTTAAGATCAAACATTAGGATCAAGGGATTTTTATTCTCTTTTGGTAGGTATTTTAAGGATAAAGTGGGCTCATAAATAAAAAATGGTCTATGATCCTTTCCTAGTTTCCTATCCTTTATCTCGGTACGACTGACCAGACAAGTTCTAGATTGACACACACAACCGAATTTAGCTATTAAACCTCACTTGCACATAACATCACTTCTACTAACTGCTAGTTCAGGTACAACCATACAATAGTAAACATGTTCACAGTTTCAATGTCATTCAAAGATTCACAAAGGTCATACTTATCTACTTTGACATACACATAAAAAATTTTCAGGAGAGGTATCAAATTCTCAGTTCAACAAAAATCAACAATTTAAGCTCTTGATTGCCTTAAGTTCACCCAACTTTCTTCCGACTGAAAAAAAAAACACAAAAACATAAAAAATAAAACCCTAAATGTGCTAGTTCTACTAGATAAGGAACATCCGAGGGAAAATATATCCAGCAAGAAAAATCCTCGGGTTATGTTCAGCAAAAGAAATGCACAGGTATCCCTCCTCACCCCCATCAAGAAATTCATGAGTCGGCCTCGACACATATATATCAGATAAAACTAGGGAAATAGGGAACATACCTGTGCGACCTAGGTGTCAGCTACCTAGTCGGTGGAGGGTATATATACTCCTCCAATGTTATATCCAACATTACCAGCTTGACCTGGTGCATTTTCATATCCAAAGGAGCTCGTGCCTTCTCCATGAGCTCTTGCCGCCTTAGTTTCGGCTCTCTGTCGAGCCTTCTCTCTCGAAACATGCAACGCTCTCTCCATCTCACTTCACTCTCGTTTTTGCTGATGGAGCAGAGAAGCATCATCTTTAAAGCTTGCCTCCTCACGAGGCCTCTTTTCCTTATCATGTGCCATCGACTCCTCAGTAATAAAATTAAAAACCGGTGGTAGCTCTTGTTCAAATTCATCATCTATCACAGGAAGCACTGGTGGAGGTACTACAACTACCTGTCGTGAGGTCAAATCCCGCACCTCGACTCTGAGCGCTCCTGGCTCTGCAAACCATTTGTACAGTTCAGGTGCTTGTAACTGTGCAAGGCGCTCATCCATTCGTCTCTCGAAAGCGTCCAATCGTCCATGCACAGAACTGGACAATGCCTCCAACTCTTTCATCACCCAAGGCTTTACCTGCTCCATCAAAACTTTAACCTATAGAGTCGTTTGTGCCTGATGCTTTTTGGCCTTAGCTAGCTGCCTAGACATATCAACCAAAAACTCCTGAGAAATCGTAACTAGGCCCGCTGTAGTGGCTCGTGGCAGAGCAACTGGTGGTCTAGGTGCTGCTACGGTGGATGATGAATCAGGAACATCAGCAGGTGTGGAGGTGTCTGCTGCATTTGTAGCCTCATGCTGGATATCTGTCTCTCTACCCTCAATAGGCTCAACCGCCAACTCAGTAAACTGTGCAGCATCAGTTTGCATACCACTGCCAAATGCCTCTGCTAATATAGTCGCTCCAGCAGATGCAACTGTCTGATTCCTTTCTCTCGATACAGGGTTTGTGTCATCTCAAATCAACCCGATATCTGTTATCTTCTGTACCACTATTCTCTGATCAACTGATGGCAATTCTAATACCTTTGACTCCTGACAGAGTCTATCAATCAGTCAGGGGAAGGGAATTGTAGTACCGTCATTGATTGCCCGCTCTCTAATCTCCTCAGCAATGTACCGTGGGAAATTGATAGCATATCCCTCCATAATACTTGCTACCAATGCCGCTCTGTCAGGTGAAAGGATGTTATCATTGCTAGTTGGTACTAGCCTATGTCGTACCAGTGACCACCAAAATTTAGCCTGAAAGTTGAGTGTGGCCTTCTTTATCTGAGACTTTGTGCCATGCAACCATTCAACCAGCAGACCTCTTATAGAAATGATCTGAGACAGCCAAGTATATTGTCTGATGCGCTCCTAACTATTTAGCTTTTTTGTCTTGACTTTCTTTAACTCGAAGACCCTGTGGTCAAACTTGGCGTGTTTATCGTAGCATGATAATCTGGCCCATATAGAAGCCTGGAGATGGTCTCCTCAGATATATCAACGGGAATCTCTCAAACCAACACCTGCATCAAGGCAGACCTCTTTTTCCAGTCTTGGCCCCCTAATGCCAAACGCTTTAGTGTGGCTGCGTAGGTTGCATAGAATTCTCGGACTAAGCATGGGATGTAGCTTCCTGATGGCTCGGTCAACCACCCGAACTTGTACTTGTCAAACACAACTTGTAGCTATGGAAGGTCCTTTAGCCCCGTAGTGACCAGCCTCGACTCCTCATATATGTTCCTCTTTGGATTTCCTTTATCATTAGGAGAAATATCTTTGTTGTATATGGCCCTCATACCACGAACACACCATCTCCGCACGATCATTGGTTGATCATTTGATGTGTCCGAGGTCTCAGTCAATTCATCATCAGAATTCCCTCGCTGAGCATATGACTCGTCAGCTATCTCTTTTTTTTGTCCAGCTTTGGGGGCCTCGGGAGAAAGTGCAGCTGTGGCCCTTGAATTATCATCAGTGCGTCTGGGCGGATCCTCTCGCCCGTGGAGTAGGAGCATCAACCAGGGCTGTCGGATTTGAAGTTTGTTGAGCCCTAGCCCTGGTTGATCTCCTCACTAACTTCTCCTCTGATACGTCATATTCTTCCTCCGAGCTACTTGATTCTTTGGAAGAGGATGGCTCATCACAAAGTCTACGGTATGAAGGTTGACTGTATTCAGGTACTTGTTTCTTTGCCTGACCTTTCGTTGGTGTACCTCTCGTAGCCATTGTACCTGTGGAAACATTGTTAGTATATGAGATGAGATGACACAAAAACATTTTTAAACTACTGCTCAGTAGACCTGATGAGTGACCAAATGAGTCATTGCCATTGGCAACGACTCGTGAGGTCCCTCATTGTCTCATATCATACTTTATTCATGTTGGGCTAGTGTACTTAACGACTGGTCCTAATGAGTCGTTACCAAAGGCAACAAGTCGCTAGGTCAGTCGTTAGGTACACTATTCTCTTGATGATTTTTTCCACTTAGGACGAGCTACACAACGAGTCATTTGGTGATCTAACAACTCGTGATGTAGCTCGTGCTCAAGAATCTCAGTTTACCCATCCTTCATTCATCTTCATCTACTTGCTACATTTTAATTCCACAAACACAGAATCATCAAATTCTCAAATCAACACATGTAAGTTCAAATGGGATTCAAGTGTTCAGTCTATCCAGGGTTTCGAAAAAGAATTTGTTCAATGGATTACACCTAAATTTTCCATGAAATTCACAAGATCGGTACAAATTTAAACTCATTATATGCGAAAACTAATGGAGAAGAGAAGTCTCAAGCGATCACTCACAGTAATTTCGAGTTAGAGCAAGACAAGTAGAACTTTTGCAATCTTGTGACACCTTAGTGGGTGAGGTCGTGTGTGTGTGAGGATGTTGTGAGCACAATGCGAGGATTTTTCGATGAGGTTGAGAGATGAAGAAAAGGGAATTTTGAAGGTGTAATGTTTCTTGGTTTAAACTCAAGTGGAAATTTGTAGAATAAAAGAAACAGTTTTAACATAATTTAAGTTAAAATTTCACCCTAATTCTGGCATGGGTCGGGTCGAATCACAGTTACTTAAAACACCTGATGACCCATGTAATGATTTGTTAAGTGATTAAACGAATCATTTTTCCCTTTGCGTTGTAACTAGATTTCAACAAACTTACCTGGGACCTAAAGAGTCAAGCAATGACTCGTGATGTCACCCAACGAGTCGTGGCCTGAGTCATGGTCCTTGGACTGTTATAGCTACATGACGGGTCACTTAATGAATCAGTTGGTATCCAATGATTCGTTGAGTGATTCATTATCACCTTTCTCCATTTGATTCTGCATTTGATCCAGTGTACATGACGGAGGACCTCATGATTTGTTTCCAAAGGAGACGAATCGTTAAGTCAACCATTGCTCCCCTATTTTCTGTGATTGTCTTCACGATTGGACTGAACGAGTCGTCGGGTCAAATGATGACTCGTTCTGTGACATTTTGCACCAAAACTGAAATTCCAAATTTTGGGTCCAACTTCAAATTTTCCATCTTAATCACCTGCACCCATTAACAAACGTAAACACTAAAATTTTCTTATAATTACAACTTGGATTGTCTTCCAAGAAGCGCTTGATTTAACATCGCGGCACGACGTGGGTGTTTTGACTACTTAGACTTCACCAAAATACCTCCATGGGTTGCCTCCCATGCAGCGCCTGATTTAACGTTGTGGCACGACAGGAATCTTGACTACTCAAAATTCGTCAAGTAGTTTGTATCCGTCCTCTAGTGCTGATACCATGCTGAATTCCCTTGGTTTATTCATGGTCCGAAAAATGTTAAAGGTGACCTCTTCTTTATTTAACCTAAATTTTAACTGGCCTACCTTCACATCTACTAGGGCCCTACCGGTTGCAAGGAATGGTCGCCCCAAAATGATGGGGTCCTCAGAATCCACTTCGCAGTCTAGAATCACGAATTCTGCTGGGAATATAAAGTTTTCCACCTTGACAAGCACATCAAATAGGATCCCCACCGACTTTTTAACAGTTCTGTCAGCCATCAGTAGCCGCATCGTTGTCGGTGTGGCGGCTCCCAAGCCCAACTTTTTGAACACTGCTAGCGGCATTAAATTTATGCTAGCTCCCAGGTCACAAAGTGCCCTTACAAACTCGGCATCCCCAATGGTGCAAGGTATAGTAAAAGCACCTGGGTCTTCCTTCTTCTAAGCTTGGACCTGTGTAGTTATCGCACCACAGTGGTGCAAATTATCAGCAGGTTTAAAACTTATAGTCCTTTCCCTGGTGATGAGGTCCTTCATAAATTTAGCATATTCGGGCATCTACTCAAGTGCCTCGATTAATGGGATGTTCACCGATAATTGCTTAAGCATAGAAATAAATTTGTGATACTTCCTATGTTCGGCCTTCTTCTTCAAATGCTGTGGATAAGGAGGAGGAGGTCTAGGGATCGATGTAAACTTTTGCTGTGCCTCCTTCTCCTTCTCATGAGCAACTCCTTGCTCTTTTGCATTATTGGGAGCAGTCTTCACATCTGAATCTCCAACCTAGGTTTTCAAAATGTGCTACACTGTCATCATTCATTGAGACGGGCTTTTCTGACTCCTTAATTACAACCGGCCTAGGAGGATCAACTGTCGACTTCCCACTCCTAGTAGTGACCGCCATGCAATGACTGCCATTTTTTGGATTTTGCACTGTGTTGCTGGGAAGTGTGCCTTTCTTCCTCTAATTCATTGCAACAGACATCTGACTTATCTGCTACTCAATCTGCTTAATGGCCACGACATGTGACTCCACCTTTTGATTTAAACCAGAAATATTATCGCGGAACTCCTTAAAATGGTTGTATGTTGTCTCCATCTGCTTAAGTACTTTAGAAAACATGTCTTCAATCCTTGAACCATTGGACTCTGGCTCATGGTTCCTTGGAGGAACATACAGACCGCTTCTATCATTCTTGTACTCATCATGCTTCTTGCAGTCTCCATTATCTCTGTACTGGCCTCGATTGTAATTGTGTCCTTGTAAAAGTTCTGAACTTGGTTCCCTTGACCTTGACGCCAAGAGTCCTGGTTAGACCCTTGGGTGTTGGTCCGAAAACCCGCTCTTTGATCATTCATATAGTTAGCTTCCTCTTCAGACTCAGATTCACATCCATCATTTCTCGGGGCCTTGCCCTGAGAACCCACAACATTAACTTTCTCAGTTGCAGCTCCCATCAAATGCTTACCAAACAACCCCATAGTTGTTCTCAGCAATATCTTGATCACACTCTTAATCTTTTCTTCTCTGTTCTGCAGACATACCAACCGCATAAGAACCACCCGGAATCTCTAACTCTCTAGTGTGCCAAGCGCAGTTGGTTTTGGTGATCATGTCAAGTAGCTCAGCAGCCTCTGCATAAGTGTGGCTCATAAAGGTTCCACCAGAGATGGTGTCAGCCACCGCCTTGGTGTTAGCATTCAGAGACCTATAGAAGATCTCCAACAATGTATTATCTGGAATCCTGTGATTTGGCACCCTTTTAAGTTTCTTGTTGAAACACAGTCAGGTCTTGTGAAATGCCTCTGAATTTAGTTGTCTGAAGTTATATATTTCATCTTTCAACTGCAATGCTTTGGAAGGTGGGAAGAACCTTTCAAGAAAAGCTCTCTTAAGTTCCCCCAAGTAGTGATAGAATCATTTGGCATCTCATCCAACCACATCGCTGCCTCACTCCCTAATGAGAAGGGAAATAACCTCAGTCTGATTGCATCCTAGCTCACTCCCGGTTGTTTTTATGCCTTACATATACCCATGAAAAATTTCAAGTGAGCGTGGGTATCATCAGATGCATGACCCGCAAATATTCCCTTCATGTTGAGTAGTTGGATCATTGCACTAGTAATATCAAACTTTGCCCCAGCAGGCAAAAGGGGAGGGAATATAGTTCCAGTGGCACCGGCTTCGTCTATATCAGCATCATCCTCCTCATCAAAATACCGGTGTCTTTGGTGTTCTGGACCTCTGTGTCATCTAGCTTGCTCTGCTTCTGCAGCTACACATTGCTCTTCAGCAACTCTAGCTAACTCACGATCTCTAGCCCGAGCTTACTCCTCAGCCAACATTCTCGCTGTGGCTTGGTCCACGATTTCCTACTCTTGAATGTTGTCCATTCTTCTCAGGTTTCTTAACGTCTTCTCAAGTTTGTGATCAATTGGAACCAAGGGATTTCCTTGGCTCCTAGTATCGGGCATGCACAAACCTAAGACCTGTTAAGCAAACAAAAACAACAAAAGAGAAAAAAAATTTAAAAAAAGAAATAAGAACCAATAGTAAAGCAAACATAATTAACAAAAGCCTTAGCCGTATTCCCCAGCAACGGTGCCGAAATTTGATGTCGCACAAATTACACCTCGTAAATGAGATATAAAGCGGTCGATGTCAAACATAGAACCCAACTAGAGGTTGGGGTCGATCCCACAGGAAATATGGGAAGAACTTGAGTTAATGTGAATAGCTGTTACTATCAGGTTACTTATTTCCTAAGGGGGAAAGTAATAAACTACTAAATATGAGTAAAGACTACTAAATTCTTAAATCAAATTCGGTTTATATTCAATTAACGACTTAACTAGAATTGTGTTCCCCAAGACTTCATAACCACAAGGTTTTACACTAGTGATCTATTCCGGTGTTTAACATGCAATATTGGTAAGTTATGTTCACCTAAATGGTTGGTCCCCTATCTAGATGATTATGACCATGCAACTTGGTCCGTACACGGGTATATGCTTAATTAATCCTTACCATTACTATCGGATTAGCTATCCCCCGAAAAGTTCAAGCTATTAGATGAGGGTTGATAGCCTCAAATCTCCATTGTTAATCCATTTTCCCATTCACTACCTCCTTGGTCCGGTAAGTAAGAATAAGGCAAGCCCTAGTGTTTGCAACCGTCAAGAATCAGTTAAAACGATAGGGAAAAACAATGCATGCATTAAACCCGTTCAAGAATCACTAAGTGTTTCACCTATGTGTGTTAATTCATCTTGGTTCCTCAGCCCTAGTCATGGGTTTAGCTACTCATGTTTGAATGATCACAATCACAAAATATAAAATAACTCATAATTGCAACTTACAAATTATCGTAGAAGAAAACCAAGTAATTGAATAAAACTCCAAACTTGATGAATAAATTCCAATGTTGCTTTTGATCCTCAAAATTCAAGAACAAAATTGTAAACCTTATTTCTTGAACCAAGAATAATCGTACCATGCCAAAATCTATTTGAAAAAATAGTCAAAATAAAATGTACGTTGAACATAAACCTAAACAATGTATTTATAGTTCCAAGAAAACCTTTTCCTAACTAAAAGCAGAAACCGGTCGTCGGTAGTCACGGGCTTGGTAACGATTAGTTAGGACCTTTGACAAGTCGTGACTTGCTAAAATAGTCGTCCTCGACATCAAACCGATTATGGAAAAGGGTCACCTAATGACTCGTTGTGCCTTGGCACGCGAGTCATTAGGCCGCCGTGGTCTAACTCCTTCAAATTTCCGGTGTACTTTACGGTTGGTTCCAATGATGTACTTGCTTGAGTCATTTAGTCATTAACAACTCGTTATGTCTTCCTTCATCTCCCTTTGGTTACTTCTTGATAATTTCTCTCTCGAGTCTTCACGGCTAGCTTGCGACTCGTTACCGGATGCAGCAGGTCGTTCCCTCAGCCCGTTAGGTACAGCGGTCTTGTATCTTCAAAACTCCCACGGAATGAAGAATTACAAATGACCTTACAAACTAATGATAAATACGATGACTAAATGAAGTGCACATGATCCACACATTTAGTTATTTTAAGCATTAATTTTCCAATTTCACTTTGAACCTTTCTTCTGCAACATTAAACACAAAACACATTATACCTATATAAACATATCCGAAATATGCATAGTTTCTTGATTTTAAGCGTTAAAAGTGCCGTAAAAATCACGGCACATCAAAGGTGCGGGAGTGAAAAAAGTCAAACACCTATGGAAGTGCGACATGAGCGCTCTTGATATTTGTAATGGTGCTCCGCTTCCACGGTTCGAGCTCCATTATGTGTGTCTGTTTGAGGAGCTTGAGAGATGACATCGAGGATACAGGAGGATTTGTTATGATGGCGCCACGGAACATGGGAAGCTTCTCATGAGAATGAGGAGGAGTGATCCACTAAAGAAGTCTCTTACCTCTTTATTTTGCATGCGTACATTGGGGACAAATGTATTCTCTAAGCTTGGGGGTGTTAGTGTTTGTTGGGGGTTCACTCCTTGTTTTTATTTTGAGATGAGTTGATGTATCCCCTATCGGGATTTTATTTTTTTATTACTATTATCTTATGAGGAATTGTGAGCCTTTGTCGGGCTCGGTTTTAGTCTTGTTAGTGATTGCCCTTGACGGGCTTGTGATGTTGACAAAAATGAATGTCATGGTTGAGTTCGCCCGGATGTATGTTAGTGTGCTAATAGTAAAAGTAGGTCCTTATTTTAGTTGTTTGTTCGTTTTTGTATTTAGGCCCTTTGTTTGTTGGCCCGTGTGGTAGTGAATAGAAATCAGCTGAGGTTTTCTTCGGCCTACAGTTCTTCTCACAGGATCATTTACCTCTTTCTTTTCTTTTTATTTTGGCCAAATTTAAGGACTTCAGATGATAGATTGAGAGACGACTTTCTTAAGGGAAAAGGCCATGTTGTTTTTTAGTCTTGTGTGGAGTGTTTTGAGAGGTACCACCAAATTTTTTTTTGAAATGGGGCATGAAAATGATAAATGAGCGTCGTTTGAAATGAGAATGTAGCACTCTTTGTCACCACTTTGTAGATTTCGTTTGACTTATGGGTGCATGTTCTAATGTATTAAGTAATATCTTGTATGGATAATGACTTTTGTGGACTCTTTAGATGCCTTGTGTGGTAAGGATTTTTGTGAATCTCATGCCTGACTTCTTGTCTAAGAACTTGCCACAGAACTTGCCCCGAAGTGTTGCTCTAGAGCGAAATCATAGATGTAGTTTGCACTTAAGAAGCTTATGATCTTAGGCTCTCTTTTGTAAGTCACTTCAACCAAAATGATCCTTGTCCATTAATCTTTGATAGCCAGCGTTTGAGCCTAAACCCTTTCTTGGAAACCACATTACAAGCCTGAACATTTTCTTTAATCCTTCTCTTTGGCACTCATCCTCCCTAATTGCTAGTAATGAAACAATGAAAAATGGGAGCTTCAAGCCCAAGAAATAGGGAGAGATAAGGAAATAAATGTGAAATGAGGCAAAAGCCTAAGTTTAAGGGTTCCTTTTTGGATTCTTTATTTTCTTTTTAATTTTGATTAAGTTCAACTAATTTCATTTCGTCATTTATCTGACAAAAGAGTGAGGGAAAAGAATGAGTAGCCTAAATATTGAGGTAGCACCAAAAATTATAATGATATGAGTGAATTAATGAGTTGAGAGATATTGAATCATCAAAAAGAGAAAAAATTGTTGATAGGTGCTATCTCTTGCATAGAGAAGGCTAAGTGTGAAATTCATAGATATTATAAGATTTGAAAACGTATTTACAACAAAAAGATGAAGATGATGAGCAAGGGAAAAATATAGGGGAGTGATTTGAGAAAGATGATGGGATGTTGTAAATTTGTAAAGGTATTAGGGAGACTTTAGTCACTAAGCTAAACATTTATCTACCCTTAGCGTAGCCTACATTATGACCCATAAGTCCTAAGTGATTTTAAGTGCGGTTGCTCTCACGTTAGTGGCGGGTTACACGAAGGGCAAGCCTATGGGTCAAGGATTGTGCATGAAGATTTTTTTTTTAGGAGAGTGAATGCAATCTTCTCTTTTCGTGATCCCTTGTGTGAATGCATTGATTTCATGATAAAAACCCTAGGGACTTTCTCTTACATGAGTGACATCATCCATTTTGAGGACACAATTGCATTAAGGGTAAATGTGTGCATAGGACATGAGAAATGCAAGCTCTAAGGCAAGCTTTGAATGTGCAATGATCATGAATTGAGATGCTATGTGTACTTCGTGGATAAGTTATGCCCTCGTTTTGCAAAATGAAAGCTCTTGTGAATCATGTTTTTGAATGATGGTGGCCTTTTGACATGCTTCCATCTTTCTTTTTTAGGGGAACTGACTTCTCTTTTTCAGTGAGTTGGTGAGTATTTTTGGGTTGTCCTGAGTCAAGTGGTTATTGATGCATAAACTTGTGTGGAGTGGCATGTTCTTCATCTAATAATAACTACATTATGTGAGGACAAATAATGGTTCAAGTTTGGAGTTTGATGAGTTGATAATTTATCAACTCATTAGGCTCTTAAGTATGAGCTTTAGCTTAGTTTTCAAGTCATTTAGATGGATTTTATGTCTTTTTTGCCTTTTTATGTGCAGATATGTGATTTGTAGAAAAGAGCAAGAAAGAGAGCAAAAGAAAGGGAATTAGGTGAAAACTAGCGGTTCACCGGAGAAGACAGGTGAAAAGCCGAAGACCACTGCCTTGGGGAACTAAAGCAACCGGCGATCGCGGACACCAACCGGCGACTCACCGGTTGAATCACCTACTGACACCTGAGAGTGCTGGATCACAGAGAAATAAATCGATGGAGCACGGTTGTAGACCGGAAAGTTGCCAAAGGAAACCCTGAAGGACACTAGAATT
This sequence comes from Datura stramonium, assembly GCA_018107945.1. NCBI lineage: Eukaryota > Viridiplantae > Streptophyta > Magnoliopsida > Solanales > Solanaceae > Datura > Datura stramonium. Next base: position 23,631 of record JACEIK010007290.1, read on the forward strand.
TACTACAAGAGCATCCAATTATAGCCGGCGTTCGCGAAATGTAACCGGTGAACTGCCGATACTCTCACAAGTACCAGAACGCTTGAATAGGGGAAAATTTGTCCAACACTGAGAAAGAGAGTTTTAGGTACCCTACTTTTGGATATACTAAAGAGAGAAGTACTCTGCACCTATTAGATCATAACTTTTGGTTTTTGGAGAACATTCTCTTTGTAGAAGAAGAAAGTAGAATTCTATTGGTGGAAATTGTAACGAATTATTTTTCTTTTTCTTCTTCTTCCTGTATAGTAAGGTACTACCATTATTGAAGACTTATTGTTGAATTTGATTTTTCTGCTCTTATTATTAAAATCAATGAGTTTATTGTTAAATATGCTTTTGAATTTCTTAACTATGAATAGCTAAATCATTAACTAGAGGTGTGTAGTGATGAATGCTTAATTAGATTGGGTATTGCTAGATTCATTTTAATATTGTTTAATTAGTGTAAATTTGTTAAGTTTTCTCCAATTTATTATAATTGAAGATCCATGGTTGCAAATGTGGATCTATTTTTCTTACTTGATTTTTGCTTGAAAGAGAAGAACTAAGTATTGGGAGAGAATTTAGTGGTGGACATGGATGTGATGCTGTGGAGTTGGGCTAGAAATAGTCAAAACCACATTCTCACTCCTAATTAATAGCTAATAGCTAGAGATTAGTGTAGCTACTAATCCAAACTTAATTGGGTTGATTTAATTGTGTCTAGTAGTTTGAAAAAACTCTAGCAAGAGGCATTTATGAGGTTGAAAAATATCAAATGCCCACCTATCCAAGGTTATTTACACAATTTGAACTAATGAGATGATCTATAAAGACCTTATTTAATTAGCACATCATCTACACCACACCTTTAATCCTTCTTATTATTGTCTACAACTTTGGTTATTTTGCTATCTTAATCAGTCGAATTAGAATTCATACCCTGTTGTTAACCTCAAATCTCCCCTAAAATGTTTATTTCTTTGTTATTTTCGAGTGGTGCGAATTAAATTCAATTTTTCAAACAACACTTGTGCATATCATTTGTTAGTCTCTGTGGGATTACCCCGACATCCGTCGGATATTTGTTTTGATACAACTACCATTTATGCTCTTTTGTAACGAAGAGTATATTTTGGATGTTATCATATACCTATCAACCATTTACCAATACAACCAGCCAACATTACAAATTCAAGAATCATAACTACTATCAGCAAGTTCAAAACATGACTACCCAAAAAATCTCGTCACTAATATGAGTCTATTATTCACCCCAATTGTACCCATCATTACTCCATTCTGAACCACCAAAAAACCATACCTTAGGTGCACACACCTACATATATGAATCAATCAAACAGCCGCAAGAAGGCAGCAAAAAGATACAACGATTTCAAGCTGCACGATTTATTATAATTTGACTCGTTGACATGCCTTTCGATAACTCAAATCTAAGCTCCAATTGAGCTATTAATCGACCTAAAGGTCAATATAACTAGTAGCTAAAAAGGACAAAACTAGCATGAAATTTGGATGTCCAGGGCAGCCAACAACATATGATTTTTATCACAACAATGGTCCAATGGAATTCATACTGACAAGAGAGGAATGAGCGTTAACATATCTCAAATTCGGAGAATCTGAAACAAGCTGAATCTTCAGTCCCACGAACACCAAGCTACTGCCTAGGAGCAGCAACTCACCACCCAAAAGCGTTGCTACAAGAACCCTCGTGGAAACAAGGCAACCAAAACATAATCAATAATATTTCTAAGAATCCAACAGTAGGAACTTCGAAATATTAGCCTACCAAGTCTCACGAACCCAAAACCAACATATCTAACTAATAATTAATAAGGATGGAAGCTTACCAAGCTGTATCATACGAAATAACTACTAAAACGGGAACTAGTCGGTAGATTTGACATTCTAATCATGAAGCCAAGCCCAAAGAATTAATTAAGCATCGAAGAAATATTTTTTCTCCATCAATTACATATATTGATGGTGGTATATTTATCCAAGGAGTTCCTTGGTGCTAAGGAAAAGAAAGAAAAAGTAGTAGTAATCTATGTATGCATATCATGAGAGCAAAAGTCGGATACTATATTTAACTATTAGAAGATTACTTTTTAATTAAATGGTAGCTACACTTCTACTAATACTAGCAAAGCAGATACCATAAGAAATGAAGAGACGAAGATTCTTCTTCTATGACTTACAGTTAAAGCAAACCCAATTGACACATATATGTTGACTTCCAAAGCGATCCAGAGCATGGTTAACAAAAAGTGCAGTGCACAAATTTGGAAACGTCCAAATTATATAGTAGCCGATACACTCGCATTAATGAAAACAATGATTTTTGAGACCTAGCGGATGAATCATAATAACAAAATTCAATTAAAGAATCATGTATATTGCATTGCTAGCTTCCATTAATTGCCTGGACCATATGGATTTTGACAAAAGACATTATGACAAAAATCCAATGGTGAACAAAAGACATGCTTTGGAATATTTCATGTAACATTATGATATGTACAAGGAAACACAAAAGGATAATTATGAGATGCGGAAACAGAATGCATGAATCAGCAACAGAGTTTGAATTTTGAAATGGGAATAGCATTGAACATTAAACAACGAAATAGAATAGAGTTCCCCAATCACTTCATTGGGGTGTGTATTACAAAACTGATGTCACTCATCAATGATGGCCAAAAATCACATACAGAAACTCACCTTTCTTTCTAAGGAGTGTTAGTAAACTATAAGCATATATACAGTATACCTTTTTAACAAAACTAAACCTGAGGTCATCTTTGCCTTCGTACCCACACCAACAAATCCTTAAGAGTGGATGAGCCCACACGTGTTGTTACTTTACATACATTACAAAACCAATGTTCTATAGTCAATCTATCTAATATTGTCTGTAACAGGCAGCCTTGCACGAATTTCTACCTTCAGACTCTGCATCAATGTTCTATAATCAAATCACGAGTGTGTGGTTGTGTCTTGAATGCTTTTTTTTGGTGCGGCCTGCGTAAATTGGACACGTAATCACTTTTCCTCTTCCTCGTCTTTGCAGGATGGACATTGTCGGCTGATTTCAGAAAAGAATGGTTCAACAGCATGTCGGCAGTCCAACGCGAGTTGGGATTCTTGACCAGACAATTTCTCACGAAATCTTTTGCCACGGTAGACAGTTTAGCATTCTCAAAATTAGGTTCCTCATACTTAATTCGGTGCAACACATCATCAAACTTTGCATCTGAGTTGAATGATTCCCAGAGAGGTGTCCCAGTGATCAGCTCGTAGACAGTACATCCGAGAGCCCAAATATCAGCTTCTGGGCCGTACTCTTGCTTAAGCACGGATTCAGGTGCCATGTACCTTTTAGTTCCTCTGAGCCCCTGCTTCTGCGTCCAGCTCTGTTCCAAAGTCATAGAGAGCCCGAAATCAGCGATCTTTGCCACCTCCGCCGTACCATCATCATCAGTAGACGGAGTAGTAACAACAAGAATGTTGTGGGGCTTTATGTCACAGTGAATAACTCCTTTGCCGTGAATGAAACTGAGCCCTAAAAGGACATTCTTGGTGTGTTTTTAGACTTGAAGCTCAGGCAACCCTAGACGATCGGCAAGGCTTCCAGCGGAAGCATACTCGAGCAGCAAGTTGTAAAGGAGCAAGCCATCTTCTTGGGTGACTTTAACTCCGAAACAACGAATAACGTGAGGACAGTCTTCAAACATTCGTAGAAATTCCCGTTCATCTTGAAGAGACTGAGACCGGCTCAACATGCAAGATTTAAGGGCAATGAGAGAGGGAATTGAGGGAATTAGAGCAGCCTCAGTGGAAGCCAACGAAACAAAACTAAACTCTCCCTTCCCCAGTGTTTTGCCCCTCTTCCACATCACTTCAGCTGCTTCTTGTTCTTCCGCCATTACTACTGCACAGAATAATTTCACTGTTGTGTTTCTTTTTTTTTTCTTGGAATGTGAGCGTCTGTAGAATAATGGTTATATATAGGGAATTTGTTTACCCTAATTTCTTGTTTTCCAAGTAAAACAGATTCCGTTATTTTCCCCAAAAAAAAACATATCTATAAACTACTTTAACTAATTATAAAATAATTTTAACAGTTGCTTCGTAAATGTATTTAATGTTGGACAAAAATTTAATTATAATTAATTATTACGAACATAATTATCGCTTATATTTATTATTTACAAAAAATTACAAAAGTAAATAGCAAAACCACATGTTAGGAATTAAAACTAAAGGAGCAAGACCCAAATAATTATGGATTAAATTGCCACAAAACAACAATGACAGTAACCAAGCAAAGAGAGCCAGCAATTTCAAGAGAGACACACACAACTCACAAACACACACTCTTTCTATCTCTTAATCAGACAATTTTTAGAGAGAGAAAACAAACTCCCCTAAATTACTGCATTCTTTATAGAGAAAAATACATAAAAAAGGAGCAATAAGAAAATCTCACGGACAAACTAAACAAAACTAACAGAAAGTAAAAACCCACTATAGCAAAAATCAGTTGCAGCTGACCTGAAAAAAAGCGGAAAAAGCAAGAAAGGGGAAGCAAGCAAGAAGAAGAACTGGGCAAAGGAAAAGGCAACAGAGGGTTTTCTATCTATGTGGGAAGCTCACCACGTGTATAAAGAGGCACATGTGTCCCAATAAGTTAATGACAACAGAATAGCTATAAAATATGTTTAATATTCCGGAAATACCCTTCGTAGTACACTAAAGCTTCACTTATTTATAACAGTAAAATTTGCAGCACTCCCTCCTTCACTTCCACGTGGGAGTGGAGGTGGGTTCTTATCTCTTCTCCTATTATATTTCAGCAGGGTTTATATTATGTATGTATTTGGATATTGCGTAGATTCGTAGTAAAACATACATAACATTTTATTTCAAACTCTAATTTATGAGTGATTTATTTTTCCGGAAATAAAACTCAAAATTTTTTAATTTGATATATAATAGTTTCCCTAACTCCTTGTAATTTGGGAGATATGATATCCCCAAGTCACGTCATATATATGAATTTGTTTAAAAATATACCATCTCAAATTTATCTGCATCGGTAAACTTAATATTTCTGTTAAAATATTAATAAAACATCATAATCATACAAAATTTAACACATACACCAATATATCATAGTTGAAATTTTTTTCATAAATAATGAAGCATAACATATATTTTATCAAATTCTAATTTAATCGAATATCCTCAAACGTCGGGGTATTACAGGTATGTTTTCATTCACTTTAGAGAATGAAATTAGTCATTTAACTGTGCTTGAAATATGACATTCATCAATAGGTCATTATTTTTTTCAAGCACAAGAAGACATTGTTTCATATATCTTTAAAATTTCTTCTACTTCAAGAAAAGATTTCAAAATTCTACTACTTCAAGAGTAGATTTAAGAATCTTACTACTCCCTGAGTAAAATTCGGAGTTTTACTACTTTTGAAATAAAATATAAAATATTATGAACATTTCTTCTCAATTATTCTACCTCTTATGGAGGCGAGTCATAATATATTCACAATAATTATTCTATATCTTTTAAGATATCGCTACTTTAGGAGCAAATCGAGGCATGTATAATAACAGGATTTGACACCCCTTCATTACACTTTCTCTCAATTTCATCAAGTACATATTTAGATGAAAGACATGTGTCGTATTTAATTTTTAAAAGTTAAGATTATATTACATTAATAAGTATCATAATCATAGTTAAGTCAAAAGTTTTGAGAAATACTCTTCAAATTTGATAAGAAAAAATATTCCACAAATTTTAATATAAGATCATCCCTTAATTTGGACGCATTTTGTCCTAGTGATGAAAATGCTTTATATAACCAGATCTATAATAAATTAAGCACATAAATAATTTCAAAAAATGATGAATAAAATAATATGAATTTTATAATCTAGTGTCGAATTGGTTGATAATATTTATTAGGAATGCACAGGGGAAATCATCAAGAGCATTAGATTAATTATCTTTCTTGATGTGTGCTCTATGTTGCTTGGCCATGTTTATCTTATTCTTCAAATTATCCACAGTCAGGTTATAACATTTCTTTTCCCAAGGATATTCTGAGAAGAACTCTAAAGATTACACCATTTTAATTCATTTCATGTCCACAACCTTGGTATTGTTAGCCCATATTATTGTTAGCTCATATAATTGTTAGCAGATGGGCCTTAGGGTTTTAGGTAGTCTTATGTCTATATATATAGGCACCCCCTTCCCCATTCTAGATTATTGTCTTCTATTCTCTTATGTA
>JACEIK010007292.1:62920-77674 GCA_018107945.1 Datura stramonium
TCCATACAATTTACATGAGAATGTACATAATTTATTAGACAAACAAGACTAAAGTTATACATTTGAGTATCGATTTGGCATATAAATATGCCCCTTATCATAGTACTTGTCCTCGTTCAAATCAATTTTATTAAAAATATCATTTGCCATATGAATAAAGTGTAGGTTAGTAGTATGGGTCATCGGAAGATCCGTGGATCATATCAGAGATTTTTCTCCCCAAACCACGAGTCCCCACTATGTGTCATAGTACTTGGGTACGACCAGTGATCAGGAGTCGTAGCAAGTCCTCGGAGTTATCCAGTGATTGATGGTACGACTCATAGGATGGTGTTACAGATCATAGTATGATTCGTGGAAATATACAGAGGGTTGGAGGTTTTTGAAATGGTCATTAAGGGAGGATACCACGAGTCTTAAGAGGATTGTACAACTTGTGGTACGATTCATGACAGTTGACAGAACAGTTTTCTTACGAATTCATTAAGGATATTTTCATAAATCCTCAACTCCTTAGCCCTAAATACATTTTTAAGCCCTAAAAGAAGTGTATTAATAGAGTTTAACCTATCCCAATTCATTCAACTCCTATGAATTCAAGGTTAGAGGGTTCCATTGATGATCAAGCATAAAATTCCTCCAATTCTCCTCCAAATCTCTTGGGCTTTCATACTCAAGTTAGGAATCAACTTACCCAGGTATATAGGGCCATGAATGACAGTTTTCTTTAATGCTCATGCCAAAATTACTCTTCAAGTTCTTGAATTCAAGTGTTGATACAAGTGTGTGATCCTATGGGGTTTTATCCCTATTTCATGAAATTCTCAAAGATTTATTTATGGGTCAGTTCCCTTCACATTTCAAACCTATCACGACCTGAGATAACACCCTAGCCATAACACGGGACAAGGAACCCTGAAAGGCTCCAAGCCGACCCATGGAATAATCATAGCGTATCACTTAACAATAGAAACAATCAACAACATGAATAAGCGGAAGCCAACTGCAAGAATCTAATAAAAAGCCAATAGAACAAATGTAGCAACACTTTGATACAACGTTGAATTCATCTCGACAAGTATGAAAGCCTTCTACTAAATTGATGAGTTGCTGGGACAAGTCCCCAGCTAACTCCTAAAATCTGAAACTGAAACATAAAGAAAGCATAAACATAAATCACGTCCTCGGGAGATGAGGACTCACCATGGAAGTTGAGAGGGAAGGAAGCGTATCTAACCACGAGGCTGAGTCCAGAGACTTGAATCTATATCATGAAATGATATGGAACAAAAGGTGTGCAGTCAGTACTTGGAAAGTACTGATCACGCAGGATAACATAAATAATTAAATATACAAATATATAATAAGGAAATAACCAAGTACATCAACATAACTGATTAACATTCCATTATCCTCTTATGATTCATGTACACATATATATACATGAAACTTTCCTTTAGATCCCACTTTATGATACATCATTGATCTCATGCATAAGGGTCAAGTTCTAAACGTTTAATAAGAGCTGAATCTAAAACTAGCATCACACACTGTACGGATCACTGCTGACAACTGAGTCTAATCCTCATCATATAATATCTGTTATAAACTGAAATCTGAATCATACGGAGCTGGATCATGCTGATAGCATAACTAAGGGAGTCATCCTCTACTTTAGAGAGTCCCAGTTGAACTAAAGGAAGTCATTCTCTACCATGGAGGAACCCGTTTGAACTAGGGAGTCACTCTCTGCTATGGAGGATCCCGACTGGACTAGGGAGTCAGTCTCTGCTAAGGAGGATCCTGACTGAAGTAGGGAGTCACTCTCTATTTTTGAGGATCCCAACTTAACAAGGGAGTCACTCTCTGTTATGGAGGATCCCGACTGAACAAGGGAGTCACTCTCTTCTATGGAGGATCCTGACTGAACTAGGGAGTCACTCTCTGCTATGGAGGATCCCGACCTGCCCAAGGGAAACATTCTCAGCTGTAGAGAGTCCCTGGCTCACTAGAACATGAGGAGTAGTAATCTGACATCATCTATCTAGTCTATGTTACTACAGCTAGCCAGAAACATAAACATACACTGCTTTCATCATATGACATTCATTTCGTAAGTATGGGGCCTACTTTCTACTAACACCAAGCCCAACATTTTGAAAATATCAATCTCATGCTTGATCATCATAATTCATACAATCATAGAGCCACATCAATACTTCTTCAAACATCTTACTTTAGTGAGTATCTATAGATTCACATCATGCCTTATACTTCCACCTCATTAAGTTCCGACTTCATATCATTAAACATGTACCATAAGTCATTCCTGACCTATAGATCTAATTCATATCTTAACATGCATGCATTGATTCATATATACTAGATTTACGGGAAGCCATATACTTACTCATAACTTAAATATCTACAACAAGAGTATGGAAGAAGCATACATTTTCATTTCATAAAACCCATTTCAAGATTTACTCCAATTCATGAGAAGGATGCATGAATTTGGCCTTTACAATAATTTACCTCATACCCAATCAATTCCATGTAAAGCATAAGGAATGTGCATATTTTACCTTCAATTGTTCAAGCCCATAAGATCTAATTTCTTCTAAACATGTCTATTAATGGCACATTCGATTTCTTAGGGATAATCATATGATCTTCACATGATTTAACATGGATTCAAGTAATTATGATAATCGAGTGAACAATAATAAAGCCCTATTCAAAGTTCAAGTCATTTTATGAAGAAATTCTATAATCTCACACATTTCTCATCATCCAACACATAATTCAAGGTAACCCAATTATTCTATTTCTTAGTAATCTCATAATCATAATGGATCTTGGAATTTAGAGAATTATAGACAAAATCACCCATCACACAAACCCTAAGTCATGCATTTTATAGAATAGTTGAAATTGGGAATTTTGATAAAAACATTTTGGGGCAAAAGAATGGAAGATTATCCTTACTAAAGGACCCGCATACCTAGTAGAAGAAACCCTACTAGAAATTTCCCCTTGAAGGTTTGATGAACACCTTGGTGAAATCCTTGAATCTTGAGAGGAGAGGAGGAAGAAGGGTTTGGAGAGGTATCTTTAGAGAATGAGAGTTTAGACTTTAAGAAAACCTTAAAAACTTCCCACATAGTACTCAAAATGACGTAGTTTAGGAGTTAAAAGCATAGAAGTTTACAGAAATGCCCCTGGAAAAATGCAGGCAAAATCACTCTGCCAGACCCCACGAGGCACCCCACAAGTCTGGGGTCAGCTAACAACTCGTAGGGACCGAATCGTGGAGTGTATTAGTTTAATCCCCTTTTTTGTCCTTCCCTCCTCGCGGGTAACTTAACGAGTCGTCAGGTACACGACGACTCGTCCCTCCTTCCGTGGCCTTCACTGCCTCAAGGCCACACCAAAAATTCATAGCTTCACCGAAAGGCTGACCTAACGAGTCATGGGGTTACCTAACGACTCATTGGGTCATCCGTGGCCACTGCTCCAGACTTCCTTCTTGACTGCTCCCCACAAGTCTGACCACGACTCGTGGGGTCTCCTAACGAGTTGTCTCCCTACTCGTTCTGAGACAAAATTTTCCATCTCCCCCCTGAATTCTTCCTTTAAACCTGGAATCTAATCTTAGAAACATTCGGGGTGTTACAATATCTCCTCCTTGGGAATGAGTGTTGGATAAACATACTAAATAAATTGGGGAAAGAACTCATATCGCAAATACTAAACATGTACAACTGAAACTGATGGAGTATCTAACTTCGGGCTGATCTTACACAACTCAACTAAATATCTGAATCATACATGCATGCTATAGAACAAAAGAGAACGAAGGACATGAAACTAACATAGAACTAGATAGAAAACTGAAAAAGATTCTTCTGCTCAAACTGGCACAGAACTACTATGGACTGAGCCTTCCTCTCAAGTCACTTTCTAATGTAGGGTTATAATTCGTAATATATGGTCTGACTTCAACCGAAGGTCTCGTGAGAATGAATCATTCATGACATCTAAAACTGAGCACAAATATGAGATAACCTGAGTCTACAAGCTACTCTGCATATTCCAGAGACTGATTTAAAGATGATCATACTGAGAAACATGAATTAACACACATAATTGGTTCGTGACATGAAAATGAGCCTAAGGATTCGAGAAGTAAGATCGGCATCACTTTCTGAATCGATTTTCTAGTACTTCTGGGAGTCCGCACATAGGGATGGACATAACTTAGCTTTAACCGAACTACTAGAGAAATTATCTAATCCTGAAGGGATTGACATACCATGACTACTAGGGCTAAGAGTTCCCTACTGTCAAAATCAAGATCCGACTAATCTCACACGTTTACCATCTTCCCCTTAGATTAAAGCCATCATTCTAAGGCTACTGAATATATCTCAAGGTTGGGACTAATTCACTAACTCGAAGCTCCTCCCTTTCACCTTTAACCATCACAGCCAGTCTTACAGTAACAGTTATTGACATCGCACATCAACAACCTCTTCTCAACAACAACCACAAGCTCCTTATTTAACACTGGGGTTCTGTGCTAGAAACATACAAAGAGTTGTGCAAGATTCACAACATACCTGTGGAAACTACTGACGAAGAATCATACTCTACGCACGATAAGAATCATGAAGAAAGGGAACATTCCTAAAATGTCTTGTAGCCTCCTCATCATAAGTGTGGCGCGCTTCACACCCATGATGAAGACTCTACTTAACGTGGCTTTCAGACACCCTATGGCACTCTAAACCTTTGCTCTAATACCAAGTTTGTTACAACCTGAGTTAACACCCTAGCCGTAACACGGGACAAGGAACCCCGAAAGGATCCAAGTCGACCCATGGTGTAATCATAACATATCACTTAATAATAGAAACAATCAACAACATGAATAAGCGGAAGCTAACTGCAAGAATCTAAGAAAAAGACAATAGAACAATTGTAGCCACACTTTGATACAATGCTGAATCCATCTCGACAAGTCTGAAAGCCTTCTACTAAATTGATGAGTTGCTCGGAAAAGCCCCCAGCTAACTCCTAAAATCTAAAACTGAAACATAAAGAAAGCATAAACATAAACCATGTCCTTGGGAGATGAGGACTCACCATTGACAGCTGAGAGGGAAGGAAGCGTATCTAACCACGAGGCTGAGTCTGGAGAGCTAAATCTATATCATGAAATGATATAGCACAAAAGGCATGTAGTAATACTTGGAATGTACTTAGCATGCGGGATAACATAAATAATTAAATACACAAATATATAATAAGGAAATAACAAAGTACATCAACATAACTGATTAACATGCCATTATCCTCTTATGATTCATATACACATATATATACATGAAACTTTCCTTTAGATCCCACTTTATGATACATCATTGATCTCATGCATAAGGGTCAAGTTCTGAACGTTTAATAAGAGCTAAATCTGAAACTAGCATCACACACTATACTGGATCACTGCTGACAACTAATTCTGATCCTCATCATATTAAATCTGTTATAAATTGAAATCTGAATCATACAGAGCTGGATCATGCTGATAACATAACTAAGGGAGTCATCCTCTACTATGGAGAGTCCCAGCTGAACTAAGGAAGTCATTCTCAACCAGATATGCTCAACCCTCTTCAACTGGTAGTAGGCCAACTCTATGCACTCAACACTACACACCTCCATGACTTGGGTGATCTTGATAATCTCATCAATGAAATCATGCGGGTCTTTATCCCTAGAAACTCTAGCGGGTTCATCCTCAAGAAGTCTCTAACTCGAGCTGTCGCTGCATTTCCATTTTGCAGAACATGCGCAACAGCCTACTGATTGACCTGAGCAGTCAAGGCTGCGCAAGCATCTGAATAGTGGACCAGAACTCAACATGAGCGGTTGGCTCCGGCGCCTGAGGCTCCTGAACTGGTGGAGATGGCTGATTCCCATAACTATTTCCATTCTTGTGGCCTTCACCACCTCCATTCCTCCTTCTGTTCATTCTTTAGGGAGCCATGATTCTGCAATCGCAATTAGCAGGAATTAGAAGGATAGAAAGACTTCGTCGCACAACATAGATCATGAAAGAAGGGAACATTTCCTAAACGTCTAGTACCCTCTTCGTCATAAGTGTGGCACGCTTCACACCCATGAAAAAGACTCTGCTTAATGCAGCTTTCAGACTCCCAAGGACACATGAAACCTATGGCTCTGATACCAAGTTTTTCACGACCCAAACAAAGGCCCGAATTGTAGACATGGGACAAGGGACCCCGAGAAACCCTAAGTTGACTCATGGCAAAAGCATACAACTAACTCATTCAATAAACTGAAGAAAACATCAACATAATCTCAGTGGAAATCTAAATTCAACATCACGTCGGAATAACATTCGGAGCTAACACATATATAAGTATGAAAAGCCTCTAGACTGGACTAGTTGATGGGACAAGACCCCAACTAACTCAATAATACTGAAACTGAAAATACATAAGGGAACTGAAAGTCCAGCCCTCGAAGGATGAGGACTCACCTACCAAGTTGGAGCTAACTCTGACAATCGACTACAAGTGGGGCTGAGCCTGGGAGTTGGGGCATGTATCATGAAACAATACAACATAGAAAGTATGCGGTCAGTACATGAAATGTACCGAGTATGCAAGGTAAGTAAAACTACTCAAGTAAAGTAATTCATTTAAAATATTTCATAACATATCATAAGCTTTCAAATATGAGAGGAAAGAATTTCATGAACGCATTCCGAAATCATAATCTTATCGTGACATGACCATGCATAGCTTTATAACATTATGACTAACTCGAATGACTCAAAGAATGAAACATAACATTTATAAAAAAAGCTGAAGAATGAGTCAAACGTTGCTTTAAGAACATGCATGTAAAAAGTAATCACAATGAGTAATGAATATGAACATCTGAATAGTATAGATAGTGGGAGACTCGTCACTTAACCAACATACCATGATAAAGCTTACGTGGTCCCGACTATCACACTCAAGTTGGCAGAGCTGTCCAGAACCTTGCCAGGGCTAAGGACGCTACCATGATATCGATATCAAGCTCATGGGCCATTAGGGCCGGGGATAGCTCACAAGGGAGGTACCAATAATATAATAGTATCAACCTACGTTGGCGCGTAGTTTTGGGGCATAGGGTGATCGACCCTTAGCCCGCTCGATGCTAGACTCTTCTCCCAAAAGATGCAATGATATACATCATATACAATGAAGCTCAACATCATCTATTGACAAAGCTCAACAATGATATCACGCATAAACTCAATATCATATGAAACGAAGCTCAACATTTTCATTTGACAAAAGTCTATAGTGACATACATCTCAATTATGAATTTATGCATATGAGAAGCTTTAATTTGAAACATACCACAAGCTAATAATATGAAATTTGGGAGATTTCGCTCCACACAATATGGTAAGCTTATTTTGAAAAAATCATCACTTTAAATTAACATGTGGGCATTGCCCAAAGCTTTACCATACTTGGATCTAATCTATTAATTTGAAAATAATATCATAATCATGGGTAGCTTTAGAAACATTCTTTTCATCATCAAATCTTATCATCATCATACATTCATCATCATTCTCTTCTTTCATAAACTTCTCATCCATGGTCATTTACTTTCACAATTTAGAAAAATATAATTTGGATTGAAAATAATCTAAAATCTACCCAAGATTCACTATTCATCAATATAATATAATCTAATCATACCCATGTATAGAGATTTAAGAATCATGCAATTGGGTAAAAACCCCATACTTGATCATAGGTAATTTTCGTGATTTGATAGAAATTGTGCATGGGTGTGGAAGAAGACACCCACTCATAACCTTACATACCTGGGAGGAATGATTTTACCATTTATCTAATTTCCCAAGATGAGATTCCAATGGTTTTCAAAACTTTTTCTAAATCCTCTCTTCAAACTCTCAAGTTAGCATGGAGTGAATAAGCTTAGAATAGGTTTTCCCCTCTTAAAACCCTATAAAATGATATAGGTCTTAGGAACCTAGGAATTATGAAAAGACCCTTACTGAATTCGCAAAAAATAACTGTCAGGTGGTCCTAGCGGATGACCCAACGACTCGTGAATGGAGGGGACGAATCGTTATGTTGCTCGTCAGGTACACTGCTTGTATCATATCACTTTACTTACAAGTCACCTCATGACTCACACCACAACTTGTTGCCTGACCTAATGAGTCGTGGTCTGCTCCTGTCAAGTACACTGGTTGACCTCTTCAATTTTTCACACACCCCTTCCCCACAGTTGGCCTAACGACTTGTGCTGACTGACCACTAGTCGTTCCCTCGCCCGTGGGGAACCCTTATCCTCCAACTTCCTGCTCTTCACTGGCCTTCCCCATGAGTCACCTGGCGACTCGTGGGCTGGTCTCACGAGTCGTCCAAAAACTCATCCTGCACCTGCAACACAGATTTTTAGTTTTTCACCGCTTTGATTCCCGGGTCTAATCCTTAGGTTTTCAGGGTATAACAATGGGTGTGAAGAGAACCACACTTTTGGAGGAGAGGCTACAAGATGTTTTAGGAAATTTCCCTTTTTTCATGATCCATGTCGCGCAATAAAGTATATCCCTATCCTTCTAACTGATGCTATACACGTTTGTAGAATCATGCCTCCATGCCATATGAATGGAAGAAGGAATAGGAATAGAAATGGTCATGTGGATGGCAATGGGGATGCACACTAGCAGGTCCCATCTACACTAGTAGGCCCTTTGCTCGAGCAGGTCTCTCATGCCAAGTGGGGGAAGGTTTGCAACTGTTGGCTCAGGCTTTGACTGCTTAGGTCAATCAGCAGGCAGTGGCTTATATTCCCTAGAATGGGAATGCATCAGTTGCTCGAGTTAGGGATTTCCTCAGGATGAATCCCCTTGAGTTTCTTGGGTCGAGGGAGGATGAGGACCCACATGAGTTTTTGGAAGAGATACAGAAGATCACTCAGATTATGGGGGTGATGAGAGAAGAGAGCATAAACTTAGCCTCCTATTAGCTGAATGGGGTTTCTTATATTTGGTACCATCAGTGGAGGGATGGTTGAGAAGTGGGCACAGTTCCGGTGAGCTAGAAGGAGTTCATGATAGCCTTCTTAGATAGATTCTTCCCTAGGGAGTTGAGGGAGGCAAAGGCAGGGGAGTTCATCAACTTGAGGCAAAATGATACGACTGTCCAAGAGTGAGCGTTTGAGCTCAACCGCCTGTCAAAGTATGCGCCAGAGATGGTTGCAGATAGAGAGCCCCTATGAATAGGTTTCTGAATGGGGTGTCAAATTCATTGGTAAAGGATTGTAGGACCGCAATGCTGAACAATGATCTTAATTTCTCCCAATTGGTGATATACGCCCAATAGATTGAGGTTGATCAGATGCGAGAAAGGGAGAGAGAGTGGCCAATAGAGCCAGGATAGGCAACTTTGGGTTTTCCCAGCTGGGGCCCAGTGGAGGACATCGTCAGCAGTCCCACCAGAGGTTATCGTCCCTAGCACCATCAGTAGCTAGTGTCCTATCTAGAACTCGGCGTGATCATAGGAGGAGGGCATTAGGTTTAAGGGGACAGATGGACAGATAGGTAGAGCACACCTTTCCAGTCTGTGGAAAATATGGTAAGAATGACATAGGAGAGTGCCTGGTCGGATCAGATATTTGCTTCGGGTGTGGTAAACCTGGGCACATGCACAGGGAGTATCCTTTGGCTAGGTAGGGTGATGGAAGAGGTCCTGCTCAGACTACCAGTTCAGCAGCAGCACCAGTAGCACGTCCTTCTGAACAGGGAACATCTACTAGTGCAGGTGGTGGACAATGTCAGAACATGTTTTATTACCTCTCATCACGTCAGGGGCAGGAGGTCTCTCCATATATAGTCATTGGTATGTTATGAGTATTCCATTTTGATGTATATGAATTGTTAGATCCAGGGGCTACTTTATATCTTGTGACTCCTTATGTTGCTATTATTTTCGAAGTTAGTCCTAAAGTCCTATCAGAACCCTTCTCAGTTATAGCTCGACGGGTATGCAGAAATTGCCCTGTCACATTCATTCAGAAAGTCACCTCAACCGATCTAGTAGAGTTAGATATGATTGATTTTGATGTTATCTTTAGTATGGATTAGTTGCATGTATGTTATGCCTTAGTGAATTATAGAATCTATACGGTAGAGTTCCAGATTCCGGGTGAGCCGGTCCTAGAATGGAAGGGTAGTTCAGCTGAGCCTATAGGTTGCTTTGTTTCCTACCTTACGGCCAGAGAGATAATTTCCAAGGGCAGTGTTTACCATCTAGTTCAAGTTAAGGATGTAATGTTCGAATCCCTAACTCTCCAGTTAATTCCTATAGTGTGCAAGTATCTGAAGGTTTTCACAAAGGATCAACAGGGGTCCCTCCCGAGCGGGAGATTAACTTTGGTATTGACCTTTTCCCCAATATGTAGTCTATATCTATTCCTCCATAATTAATGGCTCCAATTGGCTGAAGAAGTTTAAAGAGAAGATGAAGAATCTTTTAAATAAAGGATTCATTAGACCTAGCAAGTCCTCGTGGGGCACACCAGTTCTCTTTGTTCAAAAGAAGGATGGTTCTCTTCGAATGTGAATTGACTATCGACAGTTAATCAAGGTCACAATTAAGAACAAGTATCCCCTTCCTAAAATTGATGACTTGTTTTACCAACTTTAGGGGTGCCAAGTTCTTCTCAAAGATAGACCTCAGATCTGGGTATCATCAGCTTAGAGTTAGGAAGAGTGACATTTTGAAGACAACTTTCAGGACTAAGTATGGTCACTATGAGTTTGTGGTTATGTATTTTGGGCTAACGAATCCTCCTACAACTTTTATGGATTTGATGAATAGGGAGTTCAAGCCATATTTGTACATATTCTTAATCATCTTCATTGATGATATTCTCATATAATCTCGAGGCGAGGAGGAGCATGCTACTCATTTGAGGATTGTGCTATTGACACTCAAGGATCGCCAACTATTTGCTAAATTCATCAAGTGTGAGCTTTTGTTGGACTCAGTAGCATTTTTGGGCCACGTGGTGTCATGTTAGGGTGTGCAAGTGGACTCTCAAAAGATAGAGGCGGTGAAGAATTGGCCTAGACTAGTTAATCCTTCAGATATCAGGAGTTTCTTGGGTTTAGCTGGCTATTATAGGAGGTATGTTGAAGGATTTTCATCCATTGCAACACCGTTGACTATGCTAAGTCAGAAGAGAATCAAATTTCAGTGGTTGAATGCCTGTGAGAAGAGTTTTTAGGAGTTAAAGACTCGACTCACTTCAGCCCCAATGTTAACCCTACTTGAGGGTACAGATGGATTTGTTGTGTATTGTAATGCCTCTAGGGTTGTTCTTGGGTGTGTGTTTATGTAGCATGGTAAGGTAATTGCGTATGCCTCTAGACAACTTAAGACTCATGAGAATAATTACCCGATGCATGACCTGCAATTGGCAGTGGTGGTGTTCACATTGAAGATTTGGAGGCACTATTTGTATGGGGTCCATATGGATGTGTTTGTGGATCACAAGATCCTATAGTATGTGTTCACCCAGAAGGATTTGAATTTGCAATAAAGGAGATGGTTAGAGTTGCTCAAGCACTATGACATTAGTGTCCTTTATCATCCGGGTTAGGCCAGTATAGTGGTGGATGCCCTTAGTAGGCTGTCCATGGAGAGTGTTTCACATGTAGATGATGGCAAGAAGGAGTTGGTGAATGATATGCATCGACTTGCATGGTTAGGGGTCGCCTTGTGGATTTGGCAGATGGTTGTGTCATTGTTCAGAAGGATTCAGAGTTTTCCTTGGTGACTGAGGTTGAGGCTGGGAAAGATGAGGATCCTATTTTGGTAAAGTTAAAGGAAGAGGTTCAAAATTAGAATGTATAGGTCTTCTCCTAAAGGGGAGATGGTGTACTTCGCTATTAGGGTCGTTTATGTGTTCCAAATGTTTAGGATTTGAGAGATTAGATGTTGCATGAGGCTTATGGTTCATGGTATTCTGTCCACCCAGGTGCCACCAAGATGCACCATGACCTATGAGAACTCTACTGGTGGAATGGAATGAAGAAGGACATAGTAGAGTTTGTGGCTAAATGTCCAAATTGTCAGCAAGTGAAAGTGGAGCATCAAACACCGAGAGGTGTGCTACAAGACAATAGTATCCCCACTTAGAAGTGGGAAGTGATCAATATGGATTTCATCATAAGGTTACGTTGCACACATCGATAGTATGACTCTACTTAGGTGGTCGTAGATAGATTGACAAAAGTAGCCCACTTTCTACCTTTCAAAACTACCGACTCAGTAGAGGATTATGCTAAATTGTACATTAGGGAGTTAGTTTGGTTGCATGGAGTTCCCTTGTCCATTATTTTAGATTGTGGTACTCAGTTCGCCTTGTAGTTTTGGAGATCATTTCATAAGGGACTCGACACTCAGGTCAAGCTTAGCATAGCTTTCACCAACAAACGGATGGTTAGGCTGAGCGGACCATTCAAAATCTCTAGGATATTTTGAGAGCATGTGTAATTGACTTCAAAGGTTGTTAGGATGATAATTTACCTCTTATCGAGTTCTCTTAGAACAACAACTACCACTCTAGGATTTTGATGGCTCTGTTCGAGACTCTATTTAGGAAGATATGTAGATCACCCATTGGTTGGTTTGAGGTAGGTGAGGCTACATTTATTGGGCCAGATTCAGTTCATGAGGCTATGGATAAAGTTCATCTTATAAGGGAAAGGCTGAAAATAGCTCAAAGTCGTCAAAAGTCCTATGCTTATGTGAGGAGGAGAGAACTGGAGTTTGAAGTTGATGATTGGGTGTTTTTGAAGATGTCTCCCACGTAGGGAGTGATGAGGTTCCATAAGAAAGGGAAGCTTAGTCCCCGATATGTTTATCCCAACAAGATTGTGAGACGTGTTGGCAAGGTGGCCTATGAGTTGGAGCCATCAGCGGAGTTGGCTTTGCTACGTCCAGTTTTCCATGTATCATTGTTAAAGAAGTGCATTTGTGATCTGACTTTGGTTGTCCCGGTAGAGAACATAGGTGTGAAGGATGACCTTAGCCATGAGGAGGTACTAGCTGAGATCCTTGATCGTTAGGTTCGCAAGCCGAGGAACAAAGAAGTAGCTTCGGTGAAAGTCTTGTGGAGGAATCAACTTGTAGAAGGAGCTATGTGGAAGGCTGAAGCAGATATGATGACAACGTACCCACATTTATTCCCTTCCGAATCAGTTCCACCATGAGGTATCAGTTTCCTCATTGGTACTCTATTCAGTTTCATGTTTAGTTCATGTCGCTCAGTTTCCTTATGTCAGTGCATGTATGTGTTATTCATGAAATCAGTTCTGTGTGATTCTTGAAATCAGTTCAGTTATGCATATCAGTCTAGAGTTAGTCACTCCATCAGTTTTCAGTTTCAGATGTTCAGTATTTGAGATTTCAATTCCCTTCCCCAGCTTTTTAGTATGTTTAGTCTACATTCGAGGATGAATGTTTCCAAGGGGTAGATATTGTAAGACCCTAAAAGTTCCAAAAACTAGATGAGAGAAATGGAAATATGTCAGTAGAAAAATCTGCATTTTTACCTTAGTACGACTCAGCCTACGAGTCGTAGGTTAGTAGTACTAGTTGTAGGAAGACCCATGGATTAGGTCAAATATTTTGATCCCCACATGAGTCCCCACTACTAGTCATAGTATGTAGGTACGATCCGTGATCAGGAGTCATATAAAGTCATTAGATTTATCCAGTGATTGATGGTACGGGATCTGGTATGACTCACAGGATGGTGTTACGGATCATAGTAAGATTCATGAAAATATTAAGAGGGTTGGAGGTTTTGGAGTTTGTAAGTACGGGAGGATACCGCAAGTCTTAAAAGTTTGTAAAACTTGTGGTACGATTCGTGATAGCTGACATAATTGTTTTCCTGCGAATTTATTAAGGGTATTTTCGTAAATCTTAAGCTCCTATTCCCTAAACTATGTCGTTTTCAGCCTTGGAAGAAATGTATTAAGAGAGTTTAACCTATCCCAATTCATTCAACTCTCATGCATGCAAGGTTAGAGGGTTCCACTGAAGATTAGCCTAGAATTCCTCCAATTCTCCTCCAAATTTCTTGGGCTTTCAAAGTCAAGTTAAGAATCAGTTTGCACAGGTATGTAGGTCATGAATGAGAGTTTCCTTTCACTCTCATGCCAAAATTTCTCCTCAAGTTCTTGATTTCAACTGTTGATTCAAGTGTATGATCCTATGGGGTTTTATCCCATGTGTTGATTCAAGTGTATGATCCTGTGGGGTTTTATCCCAATTTAATGAAATTGTCACGCCCCGCCCTAGGGGGTATGACTGGCACCTGGTGCCTTAGTAGGACCTGGACTGCTAACTGGTGGGCCTAGGTACATCTGTGCCTGACTAGCTCTAACTCAGGTTTTTGGAAATGAAGGGCTATATAACGGCTGTAAACACAGCCTCCGGCCAACTGGGCCTATAGCCACCTGTGCCTGTAATAACAGTTAACCAGAAACACACTCACAACAAGGAACCTATGCGGGACGACAAGGCCACCATGCTATCTAGTCATCTGAAACTCAACCAAAAGAATACTGAATGGCTACGTGGACGGCAAGGTCACCACTACTATCAAAC
>JACEIK010007293.1:7563-19503 GCA_018107945.1 Datura stramonium
CTCTGACTAGGTGGTAAATGCATCCCTTAGCTATCAACTTCCTCGCCTGAAGGTAGGAAATAAACCTACCTTTTGGCGTAGCTGTACTGCCCTTCCACTCCCCCCTCCGTGATACGCTGCCATCGCGGAGGGGTTCTGCGTGGCTCCCTCTTACGACCCTACGACTTGGCGCTTGTCCGATTTCTCCCCGGGCCCTTCTCTCGCACGTATGGCATTCTAAAACTTTTAACCAACATGCGAATAGCCCATCTACATGTCAAGAATTTATGGGGTGTAACACATTCAACCTCAAAAGACTTAGAAAAATCAGGCAATTGCAAAAGAAGAGCAGAACACATGCAAAAGGGTGTATGATATTCCCCGGCAACGACACCAAAATTGATGACGTCCAGATCCACTCCTTGCTAGGAGAAAGTGTAAGCGGTCGACACAATATAATTATCCAACTCGTAAGTCGGGGTCGAATCCAAAAGGAATAGAGGTTAATGGCACAAAAGTCATCTATCAAATTGAACTAAGTTGCATCATTGCATTAAACATAGAAAAGTAAATGTTGGGGGATGGTAGGATCACAATTGGAATTCAACTCAACAATCAATCAACAAGGCAACCAACTTCGAAGTATCAAAATAAGTGATGAATAGGGTGTGATATTTATGGGGCATTAGTAGGATTGGGGCTAACTAGAAATTCAAAGCATTACTTACAAACATAAATAGTCGTGGACAAGGCGATACCTGATATTTCTCAACCTCTTGCATATATTTTGCCTCGGATTTTCTAAAACTCCAAAGTCCTATACACTTCAACCACTATGACTTGGGCGAGAATCGAGCTATTTCTAACCTCAATTCTTTAATGGGTGTATGAAAATGGGTTTTTGCTATCTCTAGGCCAACCCCACCATTGTTTTCTCACCCATACCCACCATTGTTTTCTCACTCATATTCTATTCCTCTTTCTCAAGAAACAATAGAATAGGTAAGGACAACCCTAATTTGCAACTATGGATATTTCAATTATAATTTAGAGAAAGCAATAGATTTATGGAAAATAAGTAATTCTAATATTAAACTAGCAACACCCAATCCAATTTAGCCTCTATCATGCACACACCTTGTAACACCCCGAAACTTTTCTAGACCAAACTCAGAACTTGTAAGAAAAATCAAGAAGAAAACCAAAAAATAAGTTTCCTCATAACAACTAAGACAACGAGTCGTGGTTTGCTCCAATGACTCGCTGTGTCAATCGTGGTCAGCCTTGTTTGGTCCTTTGGGAACCCACGGGACATGGAACGACCCGTTGTGAGAAACGAGTCATCCTATCACTCGTTGGTTCCCCAACTCAAAACTCCTTTTCCAGGACCCACGACTCAACCAACGAGTCATTGAATGATACAACGACTCGTGGTGTGAATCATTGGTTGATAGACCCAGAAACCCTCTTCAGTGACAACGAGTGCTAGCACCGACCCATTGTACCACACAATGAGTCGTTATGACCACCCGTCGTGTCAAGTTAGGGATTTTTATAATTTTTTCCACTGAAGGCAACGACTAGACACAATGACTTGTTGGGTCCACCAACGAGTCGTTGTGTTGCTCATCATCAGGCCTTCTAGTTTTCTTGTCTAGTGACCATGGGAGGAACCAACNATTGGTCCCATTGAGTCGTGCTCTCAACCAACAACTCATTGAGTGACTAGTTGGTCCCCTATCAGGCAATTTTTTAGATTTTATTCCAGTGCTATTTTTGAAATTTCCTAGCCTTTTTATCGTAAAACCCTATTGTTTTGGGTTCGCTTAGGAGGGTGTTAAAAGGATAGAATGACATTACCCCTTCATTCCACTCATTTCCTCAAGTCTAATGCGTAGAAACAGTCAGGAAACACAGAGCAAAGCTAGGGCATTCGACAGCTTCTTCTCAGAATTCACAAGGGATCTTCTCCAGAATTTCTTCACCAGGTATGTGGGAAGGCAACAAGAGATTTATCCTTCCCTTGTGTCCCCAAAACCCTTCTCTAATTCTTCTATCAGTTACAGCCCTGTGGATTCAAAATGTAGAAAGTTTTTAGAAAAAATTCTTTAAATTTCAAGTGGAGTATTATTCATGATATTAGCTGTCTTATTACTCCCAATTTCTAGAAATTTTGTGGAACTAGCATCTAGTAAATGATTTAGCCCTAGTTTCTCAGTTCAGTAAAATTAGAATCTTGCGTGTTGGACTAGTTTTCCCTTTAGCTTGATTCTATTAGTTTTGGGATTCCCATATTGTTAGTATATGTTGAAATATCAGTCAGATGCATGTTAGTCTAGTCTCAGTTAGATTATTAGCATACTCAGTATTGTCCAGAAATGTCAACTGATTAGTTTGACTACAGTCATTTCTTGAGGTGTCAGTGGAGCCTCCCAGTTATCAGATATCAGACTTTAGTCGTTCTTTAGATGGTTATGACACTTCTATATGAGAATCTTTGACCAGTCTTAGAACCCCCAACTTCAAATTTCAATTTGTTCTTTAGAAGGTTACGATGCTTCCAGATAAGCAGCTCTGGCCAGTCTTAGAACACCATTTATAGAATCCGATCCTATAAGACTCTCAGGATATTTCCAGATAGGTATTCATGACCTATTCATGGGCCCCAATTTTGAGCTATCAGTTTAATAGTTAGTCTAGGACTATCCAGTGGGAGTAGGACTTAGCACCGAGTAGATCGGGGTTCCAGCGCACCCAGGTTCCTAGAACTACGTTGGCACTATAGGTTATTTTTATTGGCCTTATGGCCCCAGACTTGTGATCACCCAGTTCATGCCTTTATACCCTTGCAAGGTATATTGGGTCCTACTGATAGGGTGTATACATCGGACTCCACGTCAAGCTCACGTGGTTATATATCGGTTATAGCCTCTCCCACTAGTTAGTACAGTTTCAGTTTAGCTAAGCTCAGAAAAACTTTTGTTTACTCAGTTCAGTTCAGTTAAGTACAGTTAGTTCAAATTAGTATCTCAGATTCAGGGGATGTTGATGACATCAGACAGGGTCATTTTGACCATTTCAGTATAATTCAATTTTTTCAATTTTAGTATTTCAGAAGGTCATTATATGTCATTACAATTTAGTTATTCATTTTTTGTGTTATGCTTTCTCCTACTAACTCAGTACATTCAAAGTACTGACGCATACTTTCTATGCTATATCATATTATGATACAGCTGCAGGTTCTCTGTAATGCCCCAAAAACTCAAAATCTAATTTTGGGACTTAAATTAGGAAATCTGGAAAAGCTGCAGAAAAGCTATAGGATGACTCACCTAACGAGTCGTTAAGTGACCTAACGACTCGTTAGGTGAGCCGTGAGAAGGAGGTTTGAGAATTGTAAGAAGGTAGACAGTATACCCAACGAGGGACTTCACGAGTTGTGGTCACTGACCACGACCCGTTGAGTCACTCGTGGTCAGATCTGGGTCGAGAATTTTATTAGTNATCTGGGTCGAGAATTTTATTAGTGGGACAGTGTACTTGATGGGTGGGGGCAATGAGTTGTGGTCCCCAGTAACGTCTCGTTATGTCCCCCGTTACCATCCGTAGTAAGTTTTTAGCCAGTGTACCTAACGAGTGTCACCACGAGTCATCGTCAGTGGCAACGACTTGTTAGGTGACTCGTTACCAAATTAGCATTTAATCTTCAACAGGGAACCAGTGTGGTCCACGACTGGTCACCACGAGTCGTGGTCAGTGACCACGACTCGTTCGGTCCCTCGTGGTGACCTATTAAGGAACCAGGGTAGTGTACCTGACGGGAGTGACCACGAGTCGTGGACAGTCACCATGATCCGTTAGGTCACCCGTTAGGGTCACCTGACAGTTTTTCCCAACGTTTTTCTAAGGGCTATTTAGTAACTTCCTATTCTCCTAAGCTTTAAACTACATCTTTTTGGACATAAATTTAGACTTTTTAGAGGGCTTGGACGGTTCCTCCCCTCATTCTCACATTTACTCAGAAAAACTTATCGAAACTTCTCTCTAGCAGGCTTAGGGTTTTTCCTTCATCACAACAGTTCAGGTCTTCTTCTTCTTCAGGGAATTGTTAGCCAGGTATGTGGGAATTCAACAAGGGAATTGTCCTTCCCTTGTGTCCCCAAAACCCTCCCATAATTTCCCTATCAGTTTATCCTTGAGTCCTTCGAATATGAATAAATTGTCATGTTGGGTTTTGTTAATTTCAATTGGGATAATATCCACGTTTCTTATTCATATGATCTTCATAAGTTCCTAAGTAAATTTTTTATTGTTCTTGCCAAGGTGATTTACAACCCTAAATTCTCGAGTAAAGATTATTGCATATTAAATTCTGTTTAGTTTGTGAAGTATGTTTTGGGCTGGATTTCCTAGTAACTCTTATTATATATAGATGTTGAGAAAATATTCCATTGATAAGAATTATTTTTGCCTTATCGGATGAGATTTCTTTAATTCTTGAATTTTTTTTCCATATTGTGGAATTCCCATGTTGTTGGAATGGGTTGAGTTCTCTATTAGCTGCTTAATAGTTCAGTTCAGTTAGAACATAGAACCTCTTCAGAACTATTCAAGACTTGTCAACTAATCAGTTTGACTTTAATCTTTTCCCGAGGTGTCAGTGGTGCCTCCCAATTATCAGAATCAAACTAAGAATCCAGTTTATTGGTCCATTAGGCGGTCATGACATTTTAGATATATAGCTCTGACCAGTGCCAGGACCCTAGTTCAGTTTATAGATTGTTCTTAGACGATTATGACGCTTCCAGATAAGCAACTCTGAATAGTCTAGAACCCAGTTTCAGAATCTGCTCTGATAAAACTCTCAGGGTTCTTTAAGTTATATGTCCCTAAATAGTCTTGGACCCCAGTTTTGAGTTATCAGCCTAGTAGTTCAGTATAGGTTTTCCAGTGGGAGTAGGACTTAACACTGAGCGGGTTGGAGTTCTAGCGTACCCAGGTTCCCTGAACTACATTTCCAGCGTAGGTTATAGTATTACTTGGCCTAATTGGCCCCAGATTTTGGTGATCACCTAATTCATGCCTTTATACCCTGGTAAAGGTATATTGGGTCCTATCGGTAGGGCGTATACATGGGACTCCACGTCTAGCTCACGTGGTTATATGTCGGTTAGAGACTCTCCCACTAGTCGGTTCAATTCACTTCAGAGTAAGAAGTTCAGTTTAGTTCTAGTTCCATCACTTATCGTACTCAATCTAGTACAGTATCGCAGACTCAGAATTTTTAGACTTAGGGCATTTCTTTGACCACCAGACAGGGTCATACTGACCATCTCAGTTTACTTTAGATTGTTCAATTCAGTTTATCAGTTGGTCATTGAATGTCTTTTCAGTTCAGTCATTTATATATTTATCATTATGCTTTTCTTACTTACTCAGTACATTCAAGGTATTGATGCATACTTTTATGATGTATCGTTTCATGATACAACCGCAGGTTCTCAAACCCAACATCGTTAGCCGATTCATTTGGATATCTCTATCAGTAGCAGTAGTGTGAGTCCTCATATTCGGAGGGCATTATTTCATTCATAGAAGTTTTATTTATCATTTTTAGTTAGACCTAGAGTTAGCTGGGGGCTTGTCCCAGCAACTTCTCAGTTAGATGGCTTTCAAACACAGACTTCATTTTAGATTCTCAGATATTTTAAATCTCTATGTTCAGTTTATAATTTTCATAAAGGCTTTTATGTTGTTAATTCAAAGCTTCCTCTATGCATGTTTTATCTAGGATACTAGTGTATGATAGACCAGGGGTTGACTTGGGGTGACTTTTTGCTTTACGTACCATGTTTCTTGATGTTATGATATGGTTACATTTCCACTATGTTTTATGTTTAATGTCCCACTTGTTAAATTGAGAATAGTTGTATGCATGTGCCATGGGTCGACTTGGGGTCTCTCAGGGTCTCTTGTCCCGTGTCTACGATCCGGGCCTCCATTTGGGTCGTGACAAACTTGGTCTCAGAGAAATAGGTTTGATATGTCCTAGTGAGTTTGAAAGCCGCGTTAGGTAGAGTCTTTTTCATGGGTGTGAAGCATGCCACACTTATGACGAATAGGCTACTAGACGTTTAGGAAATGTTCCCTTCTTTTCATGTTCTATGTCGTGCGATGAAATGCCTTCCATCCTTCTAATTCGTGTGATTTGCGATTGCAGAATTATGGCTCCTAGAAGAATGAACGGAAGAAGGAATGGAAGTTATGAAGGCCACGGAAATGGCAATGACCACAGGCATCAGCTAGCCCCACTAGTTCAGGAGCACTAGGCACCGGAACTAGCCGCTCATGCAGAGTTCCGAGCTGCCATCCAGATGTTGGCGCAGACGTTGACTGCTCAGTTCAATCAGTAGGCCATTGCGCATGTTTCTCAGAATGTTAATGCAGCGACGGCCAGAGTCTGAGACTTTTTGAGAATGAACCGACCGGTGTTCTTGGGGTCCAAGGTAGATGAGGACCCACACGACTTCATTCATGAGATTTCAAGATCACCCAGGTTATAGGGGTGAGCATGGTAGAGTGCGCAGCGTTGGCCTTTGGCCAATTGAAGGGGATTGCGCATATTTGGTTCCGCCAGTGGAAGGACAACAGGGTTTCTAGAGCAAGTTCGGTCACATGGGAGGAGTTTCAGGTTGCATTCCTCGATTGTTTCTTCCCTCGAGAAATGAGGGAGTTGAAAGAAGCTAAATTTTTGAATCTAAAGCAATGGAGGATGACTGTCCAGGAGTATGCCCTTGAGTTCACCCGCTTATCTAAATATGCTCTTGAGTTGGTGGCCGACCAGCGGGCGTGGGTGAGTAGATTTGTGCATGGTATTGTAGTATATTTGGACAAGGGCTGTAGGACAGCTATGCTCCACCAGTACATGGTCTTCTATCGCATAGTGTTGTATGCTCAGCAGATGGAGGCAGCACACTATAGGGAAAGGGAGGCCAAGAGGGCCCGGACTGAGGACCACATATTCTCTAAGCAGAGGTTTAGTGGTGGGCATCGACAGCAGACCCACCAGAGATTATCAGCCCCTGCATCATCAGCCGTGAGTGTGCCATCTAGGCCCTGACACGATCAGAGGGGGCGAGCGTCAGGCTCAAGGGGTCATAGCAGCAGACCCACAGATTCCAGCATTCCAGCTTGCCACAGATGTGGCCGAGGGTACATGGGCCTGTGCTTAGTAGGATCAGGAGCTTGTTTTGGATATGGGCAGCCTGTACATATGCTCAGTGACTGTCCGGCTACGAGGCAGGATCAGGTTGGGGCTCGAGGCCCGGCTTCTCATTCAGCAGCTCCTCCCCCATACTGTACGCACTTTTTTGAAAAGATCAGGCTTGGAATTATTGGTAGAATTCAGCACAACACATCAGGGGGCATCTACTAGCATAGCTGGCGGGCAGTGTCAAAACAGATTCTCTTCCTTAACCACTTGCCAAGAGCAGGAGGCCTCACCAGATGTAGTCACCGGTATGTTGAGATTCTTTCATGTTGATGTGTATGCTTTGCCAGACCCAGGGGCTACCCTATATTTTGTGACGCCTTACATAGCCAGTAGCTTAAGAGTCAGTCCTGATGTCTTATCAGATCCCTTCTCAGTTTCTACTCCAGTAGGTGACTTAGTTATAGCCATACGGGTGTATAGAGGTTGCCCGATCTCAATTCCTCATAAGGTCACCTCAGCAGACTTGATAGATTTAGCCATGACCGATTTCAATGTTATTCTCAGCTTGGATTGGCTATATGCATGCTATGCTTCAGTTAATTGTATGACCCAGTCACTAGAGTTTAGATTTTCGGTGAGCCTATCTTAGAATGGGAAGGTAGTTCAGTTGTGCCTGTAGGTTGATTTATTTCCTACCTTAAGGCCAAGAAGATGATTTTTAATGGTTGTTTGTACCATCTAATTAGGGTTAAGGACGTGGAGTCCGAAACCCTGACTATCCAGTTAGTTCCAGTTGTATGTGAGTTCCCGGAGGTCTTTCCTGATGATTTTCCAGGTGTACCTCCCTAGCGGGAGATTGATTTCGGTATAGACCTTCTTCCCGACGCACAACCCATTTTTATCCCGCCCTACAGAATGGCCCCAGCCGAGCTGAAAGAGTTGAAAGATCAATTGAAATACTTGTTGGATAAAGGCTTCATCAGGCCAAGTAAGTCTCCATGGGGTGCACCAGTATTATTTGTTCAAAAGAAGGACGATTCCCTTCGCATGTTCATTGATTATCGGTAGTTGAATAAGGTCACCGTCAAGAACAGGTACCCCTTGCCCAGGATTGATGATTTGTTTGACCAGCTCCAGAGTTCCAGGTATTTCTAAAAGATAGATCTCAGGTTCGGATATCACCAACTCAGAGTTGGGGAGTGTGACATTCCAAAGACAGCCTTCAGAACCCGGTATGGCCACTATGTGTTTGTAGTTATGTCTTTTGGACTAACCGATGCCCCTGCAGCTTTTATGGATATGATGAATAGGGTATTCAAGGCATTTCTAGACCTATTCGTGTTTGTATTTATTGATGATATTCTCATATACTCCCGGAGTAAGGAGGAGCATGCCGCTCACCTGAGAGTAGTGCTTCAAACCCTCAAGGATCAGCGACTGTATGCAAAGTTCAGCAAATACGAGTTCTGGTTAGATTCTATGGTATTCCTATGCCATGTGGTGTCAAGTGAGGTTATAAAAGTAGATTCTCAAAAGATCGAGGTGGTAAAGAATTGGCCTAGACCGGTGAACCCATCAGACATCAGGAGCTTTTTGGGCTTAGCGGGTTATTATCGGAGATTCGTTAAAGGTTTCTCATCCATTGCAACCCTGTTGACTAGATTGAGCTAGAAAAAGGTAAAGTTCCAATGGTCGGAGGCTTGTGAGAAAAGCTTCTAGGAGTTGAAGACCCGACTCACTTCAGCACCAGTGTTGACTCTACCTGAGGGTATGGATGGCTTTGTGGTGTATTGTGATGCTTCAAGAGTTGGACTCGGGTGTGTGTTAATGCGGCATGGGAATGTAATAGCCTATGCCTCAAGATAGCTGAAAGTTCATGAAAAGAATTACCCGACCCACGATCTTGAGTTGGCCGCGGTGGTGTTTGCATTGAAGATATGGCGACATTGCTTGTATGGGGTCTACGTGGACGTATTCACCAATCACAAGAGCTTGCAATATGTGTTCTCATAAAAAGATCTAAATCTTCGACAAAGGAGGTGGTTGGAGTTATTAAAGGACTACAACATGAGTGTTCTCTACCACAAGGGCAAGGCTAATGTGGTTGCGGATGCACTTAGTAGGCTCTCTATGGAGAGTGTGTCCAATGTGGATGAGGGAAAGAAGGAGTTGGTGAAAGATGTCCATCGACATGCCAAGCTAGGAATTAGATTGATCGATTCGACCTACGGCGACATTGTTGTGCAAAATGGGTTAGAATCGTCTTTGGTGGTTGATGTCATGTCTAGGCAAGATGAGGATCCGATTTTGAGAAAGTTGAAGGAAGCGGTGCGGAGTCAAAAGGTGGAGGTTTTCTCCCAAGGGGGAGATGGTGTTCTACGATATTAGGGTCTTCTATGAGTCCCAGATGTTAATGATTTGAGAGTCTGAATATTGCATGAGGCACATGGTACCAGATATTCTATCCATCCAGGATCCACGAAGATGTATCGGGACTTACGAGAAATCTATTGGTGGGATTGTATGAAGAGGGATATTGCAGAGTTCGTAGAAAAATGTCCGAACTTCTAGCAAGTGAAGGTCAAGCATCAAAGGCTGTGAGGTGTACTTCAGGATATCAACATTCCCACTTGGAAGTGGGAAGAAATTAATATGGATTTCATTACAAGCCTATCTCGCACTCGACGACTTTATGATTCCATTTGGGTGGTGGTCGACAGGTTAACCAAGGCTGCACACTTTCTACTAGTCAAGACCACAGATTTAGTAGATGACTATGCTAAGTTGTATATTCAGGAGTTGGTTCGGCTTCACGGAGTGCCCTTGTCCATTATCTCAAATTGAGGTACTCAGTTTACCTCTCAATTCTAGCTTTCGTTTCAAAAGATAATTGGGACGCAAGTTAAGCTCAGTACAACCTTCCATCCGCAAATAGACGGCCAAGTAGAATGAACCATTCAGACCCTCGAGGATATGTTGAGGGCATGTGTTATAGATTTCAAAGGTAGTTGGGATGATCATTTGCCCTTGATTGAGTTTTCCTATAATAACAGTTATCACTCTAGTATCCAGATGGCATTGTTCGAGGCTCTGTACGGGCGAAGGTGTAGGTCGCCCATTGGTTGGTTTGAGGTTGGTGAGACAGCCATGATAGGACCCGATTCAGTTCATGAGGCCATGGTAAAGGTCCAGTTGATAAGGGACCGGTTGAAAACGGCTCCGAGTCATCAAAAATTGTATGCCGATGTGAGGAGTAGGGAATTGGAGTTTGATGTGGATGATTGGGTCTTTATAAAGGTATCTCCCATGAAGGGAGTGATGCGGTTCGGAAAGAAAGGAAAGCTTAGTCCCCGATATGTTGGTCCCTACAGGGTTGTGAGAAGAGTTGGTAAAGTAGCTTATGAGTTGAACTTGCCATCGGAGTGTCCTTAGTTTATCCTATCTTTCATGTGTCACTTTTGAAGAAGTGTTTGGGTGATCCAGCCTTGGTAGTCCCGGTAGACAGCATTGGGGTGAAAGACAACTTCAGTTATGAAGAAATTCCCGTTGAAATCTTGGATCGTCAGGTTAGGAGGTTGAGGAACAAAGAAATAGCTTCAGTTAAGGTCTTATGGAGAAATCAACATGTTGAGGGAGCTACGTGGGAAGCTAAAGCTGATATGATGGCCAAATATCCACATTTATTCTCTACCAGCTCATTTCCGACTTGAGGTATCAGTTTCTCCCTATGACTCTATCTAGTCTTCATGTTCAGTTCATGTGTACAAGTTTCTTTTATGTGTATGAATGTTTATGTGAGGTATGAGATCATTTCAGCTATGTGGTTTTATTCAGAGGTAGTCATTCCTAATCAGTATATGGTTATGATAAATTGTATGTTTCTGTTTGTTGCTTGTTTCCTGCATTCGCGGATGAATGTTCCCAAGGGGGAGATATTGTAATACCCCGGAAGTGCTTAGGAGTAGACCCGGGAAGCTAAAATGCAAGACTGCTGAAAGTTGGGAAAAAAGAGTTGAGAACGACAGGTACCACGACCCGTGGTAAGTAACCACGAGCCATTATTTGTGGTCGTGGGTTCAGGAGTTCAGATGTCAGGGGGAAGCAACGGTTGATTCGACAACCAATTGTAAGAAACAACGAGCCGTCGTGGTGGTCGTGGTAAGGAGTCAACACAGATGGTTCAAGTAATAACGGGTGTTACAACGGCCCGTTGTAAGGAACGACGGTCCGTTGTTAGCCATCGTGGTAGGGCTGTTGACTTTCACAGTGGAGACAACGGGTGGAAACCACGGCTAGTTGAAGCTTACAACGAGCCGTGGTGAGACTCGTGGAATGGGAGTGCAGAGTTTCATAAGAAGGAAACAACGACCAAAGGAACGGTCCATTAAAGCTTAGGACAATCCGTCCTATGTGTTCATGGTACGATTCCGAGAATGGGCTTTCAACAGTTTTTTCAACGAAGAGACAGGATGAGTCGTGGGTTGTTTCCACGACCCATTGATGCTACCTGTGGGTTCTATCCGGCCAGTTTTCAGGGCAGGTTCATTAAGGGCATTTTCAACTTTTCCATGCTTTTAGACCCTAAACTACGTCGTTTTGGATATTTTCTGAGTGTGATAAGATGAGTTAAGTCCTTTATGCATGTCCATTCTCATGCAAGAACTTTAGAGAGATTTTTGGGAGATTCAAGGTCTTCTTCCCCAAGTTTCCATCAATTTCTTTGTGGGTATTCAAGGAACTTTGAG
>JACEIK010007293.1:48658-62578 GCA_018107945.1 Datura stramonium
TTTATCTCCCTTTCTTGAAAACCCCCAAACTTAGGCTCTTTGCCTCTTACTCACCGATTTCCTTATCTCTCCCTAGGCCTTTGAGCCCACATTTACTTTTCATTCGCTCACCACTAGCAATTAGGGAAGATGGGTGCTAAGAAGATGGAATCAAGAAGGGACATCGACCTGTAATGTCATGACCCAAACATAGGCCCGGATCGAGACAATAGGACAAGGAGCCCTGAAGGACTCCAAGTCAACCCATGGAATGAACATACATATAACTTATTCAATTTAAGCGGATGACTTAACATAATAAACATAGCGGAAGTCTAAGCATATCATAAACTCTAATCGTAAATCACATAATACATGACGAGCTAATTTCTACATAGAGTCTGGAAGCTTTTACATAACTAATGGGTTGATGGGAGAACACCCCCAACTAACCCAACAAGTCTGAAAATGGAATGTACAAAGATATCTAACAACAAATGGTCCTCGGGATATGAGGACTCACGACTAAGTTGGATGCTAACTCCGGAACTGGCTAATGGTAGGGCTGAGTCTGAAGATCGGAGCTTGTATCATAAAACAATACAACATAGAATATGCGGTAAGTACATGGAATGTACCAAGTATAAGTAAAACAGCTTAAATAAGTAAAATCATTTAAAACATGCACAATATAAAACATGATCAAAACAAGAGTCTGAGAGTAGGGCATGCATGCTATTTTTTAAAATCATGATATGAACATAACATAATATCATTGAATAACCCAAAGCTGAAATATAATAATCATAAGTAAAACTAAACATTGAGTCAAACCTGCTTTAGAACACATATATATATCATAGTGATAAAAATGCATAACTGAAATCATGAGAACAATGGAAGACTCATCATATAACTGACATTACCACGATAGAGCTTACGTGGTCCCAACTATCACACTTAAGTGGGTAGAGCTGTCCAAAGCCTTGTCAAGGATAAGAATGATGCTATGATTTCGATATCAAGATCAAAGCCCAATTGGGCAGGGGATAGCTCACAGGGGAGGTCCCAAAGTATATAAGATATGTATAAACCTACGTTGGCACGTAGTTCTGAGACATAGGGTAGATCGACCCTTAGCCTACTCGATGCTAGACACTACTTCCAAAAACATGCATATGCTCTCCATCGTTTTTAAATGAAGCTTACCATCTTTTATTGACGGAGCTTAATAATCAAATACATATCAAATCTGAAAATCGTATATGAGGAGCTTTAGCTCATATCATACCACAAGCTGAATATAATTGGGAGTCTTAACTCCAAAACAATGTGGTAAGCTTAATTCGTTAAATCATGAATCATACTTGAATGTATGGGCATTGCCCGATACTTTAACCATGCTAGAAAATACTTAATTCACTTGAAAACATGATCATAAACATGGGTCACTTGAAAACATGCTTTTCATCAATAATATCTCATCGTACTTGAACATTCATCATAAATCTCAACTTTCATGAACTTCTCATAAATGGGAATTTTAATTTTAAAGCTTGAAACATGATTATAATCGAAAACAGTGTAAAACTTGCCCATGAATTATTCAATAATAGGAACATATTTAAATCATACCCATGTAGAAAATTAGGAATTTCATGCATTGGGTTAAAACCCCATAGAATCAACATATGAATTTTCATGATTTAGAGGGGGATTGGGCATGGGTGTGAATGAATTCACCCATTCATAACCCTACATACCTGAGATAGACTGATTCTACCACTTTTCTGATTGCTCAATGAAGAATTGAAGAAAAACTTGTATAGAACCTAAGCTTGATTACCTTCTAAGCCTTCAACTTGCGTGCATGAATGTGAATGAGCCTATAATAGATTTACCCTTCATAAAATACTTCATTTAGAACCTAAAACGACGTAGTTTAGGAATCTAGAACTTAGGAATTATGAAATTACCCTTAATGAAAAACCTGAGAATTCTGCACTGCCAGTGACCATGACTGATCCCATGGGTCGTACCTTCATACCATGACTCGTGGTATTTGTCCGCTACATCCCCTATTATTTCTTAACCTCTCATATTCTAATATCACGACTTGACAGGACGGGTCATTACATCAAACAATGATATGTTGCATCCTCCTATTACTTCCCCTGATGACCTGCATCCGGACATCCCATGAGTAACACCACGACTCGTGCCTAGTTCCAACGAGTCGTGGGTTCCATCCGTCACCTCGACTGGAAATTTTCCTGCTCCTTCCCATGGGCACTTACCATGACTCATTGTTACTCACAACGAGTCATATAATGACTCGTGCCATTCATCCATGGTACCCTGGTGACAACCAACGACCACGACCTACAACCCGTTGCATCTTACTACAAGTCGTACCATGGACCCATTACCTCTGAGTCAGTCCCCAATGTAGGCATACAAAATAAAGGGGGAGAGAGACTACCTGAGTGAGTCACTCCTCATCATCTACATCATAATTTGCACCTGCTCTATAACACCCCAAAAGTTTACCAGATCAAACCCCGGAGTTGGATGAAGTTCTATAGAAAACCAACAAAAGTTTTTCTCAGAACGACTCGTCCAATGGGTCGTTGGTTACTCCAATGACCCATTTGATAGAGTCGTTGGAAGGGTTTCAAGAAAATGGGCTAAGTATGTTTGATACCACAAGAGGGAAGAACGAGTCATTGTGGGAAGAAACGACCCGTTAGATGTAGTCATGGTAAGTCGGCAGTCCAGACTTCCCAGATGCGACGAGCCAAGTGACGACCTGTTGGTTGTTGTGATGGGTCATCCTGAAGAGTCGTTAGTTGGAGCTTAGAAAAGGATTTGATTTCTGGTTCAGTGACAATGAACGGTTACCACGAACCATTAAGTGAAGCAATGACCCGTCGTGACGGTCGTTGGAGGGATCTCAGGATGAGGAAATAGTGGTGACGACAGAAAGTACCGACGAGTCATTGGAACAAGTAACGACTCATCTTGTCGGTCATTGTATAAAGAAGTAGAACCTGGAGAAAAGGACCCCAGAAGTAACGGACGATCACCACGAGCTGTGGTAAGGATCAACGACTCGTGGTGAGGGTCGTGGTCACTAATCGAGCAGGTTTTTAATCTAAACCCAGGTGTATTTCGGTAAAGTCCTATGCTCCTAGTTCTTAAATAACATCGTTTTGGGTATTTAAGGGTTGAATTAAAGGGGTTTTCACAAGCCTAAGCCCCTCATTCTCCAAAAACATCCGTAGAAGTTTGCTTCTTCTTCTTCTTCTCTCAAGTTGAAGAGCATTTAGGATTTCTTTCAAGAGCTGTAAGGGAGCCTTGTTAATCAGGTATGTGGAACTTCAACAAGGATCTCCTTTCATCCTTGTGTCCCAATTTTCAAATTTCAACAAGGATCTCCTTTCATCCCTGTGTCCCAATTTTCATACTAAACCCTTGATTTCTATAAAAGTATGTTCTAGGGTTTCAATTTTTGGATTAATTCTCATATGCCTTCTATGAATTCTAAGACCCATCATGATTAATAGCCATGTATGCTTATGAAACTACTTTCAAGTTATCGAATTATGTACTTGATATGGGAATATCATGATTATATAATTTCCACCATGGTTTAGCATAAATTTCGAAATAGAGCTTTCATTAAATATTCACATGCTCTTACAATGAACTCATTATATATAGGTTTAAAGCATGATTTGAACATATGGGCTTCCATAAATCTAGAGTATATGATCTAGTATATGTGTTGAGGCATGATTAAAACTTATGGGCTTGGGCGGATATGAAATATGTATATGCCTTCACTATGATTTCAAGTATATGTTAAATTATGATTGGGACCTATGGATCTTACATGAATCTAGAATGTATGACTTATACTAAGAATTCGAGAGTGAAATGTTATGAACTTCGAGGACAAAGCATGATTATGATCTTTTAAACTTTCAAGCTTGTTGATAGTAGAAATTAGCCTTCATCGGACTCTAAATGAATTAGTATGATTAAATTAGTTGAACTCTCAAGTCTCTGATTAGCTGCACTTAGACTAGATGAATGACGTCAAATTAGTGTCCTCCATCTTCTAGCATAGTCAGGGACTCTCAATAGCAGATAATGTTTCCCTTAGTCAGTCAGGGACTCTCCATAGTAGAGAATGTTTCCCTTAGTCAGTCAGGGACTCTCCATAGCAGAGAATGTTTCCCTTAGTTAGTCAGGGATTCTCAATAGTAGAGAATTTTTTTCTTAGTCAGTTAGGGATTCTCCATAGCAGAATGTTTCCCTTAGTCAGTCAGGGATTCTCCATAGCAGAATGTTTCCCTTAGTCAGTCGGGATTCTTAATAGAAGAGAATGTTTCCCTTAGTTAATCAGGGACTCTCCATAGTAGAGGATGTTTCCCTTAGTCAGTCAGGGATTCTTAATTGCAAAGAATGTTTCCCTTAGTCAGTCTGGGACTCTCGATGGCATAGAATGTTTTCCTTGGTCAATTAGGGACTCTCAATAGAAGAGAATATTTCCCTTAGTCAGTCAGGGACTCTCAATAGCAGAGAATATTTCCCTTAGTTAGTCAGGGACTCTCCATAGCAGAGAATGTCTCCCTTAATCTATGATATCAGTTCAGCTTAGCTCCATATAGTTTCAAACTTCAGTTTAAATCAGTTTTGGGAGGATTCAGTCTCCATTATCAGCAGATAGTCAGTATAATGTATGATATTAGTTACAGCTTCAGTTCTCAGTATATGTATAGTACATGACCCTTATGCATCAATTCGATGATACTTTAGTAAATGTTTCCAAATAAAAGCTTCATGTCAATATTTATATATATATGTATCTCAGATAGGATTATTGTATTTTAGCTCAGTTGTATGTTCAGTGATGTATTCAGTTTACTTCCTTCCTGTATACTTGCATGTTTTTAGTTTCTTTACGTTTCTAGCATACTCGGTACATTTAAAGTATTGACCGCATACTTTATGTGCTATATTATCTTATGATATAAATTCAGATTTCCAGACTCAGCCTCGCGGTTAGACACGATCCATTTCTATTTCAGCTGGTTGTGGTGAGTCCTCATCTCTCAAGGACGAGATCTATGTTTTTCTATTTTAGTTATCTTTCAATTTTTAGACTTTAAAGAGTTAGCTAGGGGCTTGTCCCAACAGCTCATCAGTCTAGTAGAGGCTTTCAGACATGTATAAATAGATTCAGCTTTTATATCAGAGTTTTATTAGATTTTGTTCTTATGGATTTTGATTGGACTCTTTCAGTTAGTTTTTGCTCAATTATGATTCTGTTAGTTGTTGTCTTGCCGATGTTATGCTATAATCATGCCATGGGTCGACTTGGAGCCTCTCGGGGTTCCTTGTCTTGTGTCTCAATCCGGACCTATGTTTAGGTTGTGACATGCTCCTACCTCACCCTCAAAGCCTGCATCACCTGGATCCTCAGCGTCATATCCCAATCCCTCAAGCAAATCATCTAGAGTGCCTCAAACTATAGAAAATGTAGCCATTGCAACGTCAAGAGCACTGAAATTAGGAACCTCTCTGGATGTTCGGCTCCTCCACTCCCTTACTTCAGTTCGGAGAGAGGTGATAGCCCCCTCCACAGCATCTACCCTCTTGCATAGTCAGACTCTCATACATGGATTTTGATAACACAAAGGTTGGGAATCTCAAAACTAGAGTATGAATTTAAAACAAATGTGGAAGCAAAACTAGGAAACTAATTGGAAGACTAAACAAGAACTAAAAGATATAGATTAGACAAGATCCAAGTAACAACAAATTGGCTATAGGTAAACCAAACGTCTTTACTGGAGAAACTAATCATGTTTAGAATCGGATCTTGACTGCTTCGTGAGTAATGTTAGAMAAYAATTAGTAAGTGTASTAAYCGCCTTCTAAGAATACCACGAAGAAACCAAAGATATCAAGAAAGAAAATTATCTTACTACCATAAAATATGAACTAGTTAAGTTGCAAKATAAATCCAAAAGTAATATGCCAYAAAGGTTCAAAAKAACTCTCAAATATGTTAATATTCAAAATCTAATTTTCATGAATGATCAAAGACCCCTTTATATAGTAGTGAAGAAGGGGTTGGTCAAAAGATATCAAATGATACTTTCTAGGACCTAGAAAACTACCGCACACATTATCCTATGAAGTCAACACAGAATAAAACAATTATTAAATGACATAGAAGGCTTCCACACACAAAGTCCTAGGAGTCAACATAGAATAAAACAACTTTAAATTTAATTCTAGAAACTAATTAAAAAATGTTGCAGTATTTTCTCCATTTAGGGGCTGATTTGGGATCCATTTCATCTCCTGTTAGACTTTAATTTGGACCTTCAAATAGATTTAAGACTTGGAGAAAATATCTTCATTGGGCTTGAGATCTTCTTCCATCAAAAGACACTTTTTAATAGTTAATTCTAGCCAATTAAGTTGGTCTTCAAATTCCTTTTTTTGGATCATGTCATGGGTCCTCTTGGAACTTCCAAAGCTTCATTAGTTGATGATGAGTTTCCCTGGATGTTATCATTCCCCTCTTCTTTAAGAGAATCCGTCCTCGAATTCAATGTTGCGTCAAATAAAAAAAGATCAGCAACATTAAAGATAGCACTAACTTGATATTCACTAGGATGATCAAGTTTATAAGCATTATCTCCAATCTTTTCAAGGACTTCAAATGGACCATCTCCTCTTGGGTGTAACTTGAATTTTCTTTTGGTAGGAAACCTTTCCTTCATAAAGTGCACCCACACTAGATCTTCAGGCCTAAAAATAACAGATTTTCGCCCCTTATTTCTTCTTAAGGCAGTATGTTCATGAATCTTCTTCATCATTTCATCCTTCTTCCTACCATCAAGATTAAAAATATCAATAGTAGGCAAAGGCATCAAATCAAGGGGGGTGAGGGGATTAAATCCATAAACAACTTCAAAAGGAGACTTACCAGTAGAAGAATGGATAGTTCTATTATAGACAAACTCTACCATGGGCAAATGTTCCTCCTAAAAGGTTAGTTTTCCCTTTAAAATAGCCCTTAACATATTTCCTAAGGTCCTATTAACTACTTATGTTTGCCCATCAGTTTGTGGGTGACAAGATGTAGAAAATAACAATTTAGTCCCCAATTTTTCCCAAAGAACTCTTCAAAAGTGACTTAAAAACATAGCATCCCTATCACTAATAATAGTTTTAGGTATACCATGTAATTTAACCACTTCTTTCACAAATAAATCAGCCACATGNAGTTTATAAGCATTATCTCCAATCTTTTCAAGGACTTCAAATGGACCATCTCCTCTTGGGTGTAACTTGAATTTTCTTTTGGTAGGAAACCTTTCCTTCAGAAAGTTCACCCACACTAGCTCTTCAGGCCTAAAAATAACATATTTTCGCCCCTTATTTATTCTTAAGGTAGTTTGTTCATTCTTCCGTTCAATTGCAAGCCTTGTTTGTTCATGAATCTTCTTCATCATTTCATCCTTGTTGCTACCATCAAGATTAAGAATATCAATAGTAGGGAAAGGCATCAAATAAAGGGGGGTGAGGGGATTAAATCCATAAACAACTTCAAAAGGAGACTTACCAATAGAAGAATGGATAGTTCTATTATAGACAAACTCTACCATCGGAAAATGTTCCTCCTAAAAGGTTAATTTTTCCTTTAAAATAGCCCTTAACATATTTCCTAAGGTCCTATTAACTACTTCTGTTTTCCCATCAGTTTGTGGGTGACAAGATGTAGAAAATAACAATTTAGTCCCCAATTTTTCCCAAAGAACTCTCCAAAAGTGACTTAAAAACTTAGCATCCCTATCACTAATAATAGTTTTAAGTATACCATGTAATTTAACCACTTCTTTCACAAATAAATCAGCCACATGTGATGCATCGTTAGTCTTCAAACATGGAGTAAAATGAGCCATTTTTGAAAATCGGTCTACCACTACAAATATACTATCCTTACCATGTTTAGTTCTAGGTAGGACTAATACAATATCAATCAAAGGAAATATCAATCCAAGGAGAAGGAGGAAAAAGTAAAGGAGTATAAAGACCATGTGGTAACACTTTTGATTTGGCCTTTTACATTCAAGAAACTGGGAACACACTTTCTCAATATCCTTTCGCATGCTAGGAAAAAAAATGTTCAACAAGTATATCCAAAGTTTTGGGAACTCCAAAGTGTCCCATCAGCCCACCACAATGTGCTTCCCTAACAAATAATTCACACAAAGAGCTATTAGGAATATACAACTTATTTTCCTTAAAAAGGAATCCATCTTGAAGATTGAACTGCTCATAAGGACCCAACTTACACTCTGCAAAAATCTTGCCAAAATCAGAATCATTAGCATAAAGGCCCTTGATTTGATCAAAACCCATCAATTTAGAAGTAAGAGTATAGACCAAGACATACCTTCTTAAAAGTGCATCAGCAACCACATTTTCATTTCCTTGCTTGTAAGCAATCACATATGGGAAAGTTTCAATGAATTCAACCCATTTTGCATGCCTACGATTTAGCTTACCTTGCTCTTCAAGTATCTTAAGGATTCATGGTCAGTCTTAACCACAAATAATGTTGCCATGTAGCTAAAGCTTTGACAAAAGCATATAGCTCTTTGTAATAAGTTGAGTAGTTCAATGTAGCTCTACTCAACTTTTCACTAAAGTATGCAATAGGCTTTGAATCCTGCATTAAAAAAACACCTATTCGTCTTTCGGAGGCATCACATTCAGTCTCAAAAGACTTAGAAAAATCAGACAATTGCAAAAAAGGAGCAGAACACAAATTTTCTTTTAATAAGTTAAAAGCAACATCTTGTTCTTTTCCCCATGTGAAAACCTTTTCCTTCTTAAAATTCAATCAAAGGAGAAGCAATGGTGTTAAAATTTCTAACAAACCTCCTATAAAAACTAGCGAGCCCATGAAAACTCCTTATCTCAGTTACACTCTTAGGTTTAGGCCATTCTTTAATTGCCTTGATTTTCTCTTCATCAACTTCAACTCCCTTAGAACTAACCATAAAACCCAAGAATACCACACGATCCACACAAAAGATACACTTTTTTAGATTAGCAAATAATTGTTGCTTCTTAAGAACTTCGAGAACTTGTTTTTAAGTGTTCAACATGCTCATCCAGATTTTTAGAAAAGATGAAGATATCATCAAAATAAACCACCAAAAACTTTCCATGAAAATCCTTTAAAATATGATTCATCAATCTCATGAAAGTGTTGGGTGCATTAGTCAAGCCAAAAGGCATAACTAACCACTCATAAAGCCCATATGTGGTCTTAAAAGAAGTTTTCCATTTATCTCCAGGATTCATTCGAATCTGATGGTAACCACATTTTTGATCAATTTTAGAAAAATTTTTAGACCCATGCAATTGGTCTAACATGTCATCAAGACGAGGAATAGGATGACGATACTTTACCGTAATCTTGTTGGTATCTCGACAAATCCACACACATCCTCTAAGATCCATCCTTTTGGGGCACCAATAGAACAGGAATAGAGCAAGGACTCATGCTCTCTCGTACAAACCCCTTTTCAAGTAACTCTTCAACTTGTCTTTGCAACTCTTTTGTCTCTTCAGGATTACTTCTATAAGCAGGCCTATTTGGAATTTGGGCTCCAGGTACAAAGTCAATTTGGTGCTCAATGCCATGCAACGGTGGTAGACCTTTAGGAATATCCTCAGGAAAAATATCAGCAAAATCCTGCAAAAGAGAAGTAACACTACTTGGCAAAAAACAAGTTAGTATCTCAGAATTAATCAAGACTTCTTTATAAGTAAGTAGTATTATGGGCAGTAACTTTTTTCTTGCATTCAAACACTCCTTGTCTATTATATAGAAACTCTCTTTTTTCTTTTCATTAGCCTTTTTCCTCTCACCAAAATTTTCTTTTTTTCCACTCGAGACCTCTTTTACCTCTTTGCTTATGTTTTTGCCCTCTTTTTCTCTCTCTTGTCCATCTCTCTTTTTTTCTAACTCTTGGCTAGAACTCTTTTCTTTTCCCTCAAGCTCACTTTTATTCCCTCCCTTTTGTTTTCCCATTGATTCCCGCAATCTCTTTTGATCTTCAAACACTTTAGAAGGAGTTAAAGGTGCAAGACTATACTTCTTGCCATTAAGCTCAAGAGAATATCTATTCTTCCATGATGAAAAGTATGCCTATCAAACTGCCACGGATTACCAAGAAAGATATGACAAGCTTGCATAGGAAGCACATCACAAAGAGTTTCATCCTCATACCTACTAACATTGAATGAAATCATGCATTGTTTGTTGACTTTCAATTCACCACTATCCTTCAACCATTGGAGTCTATAGGGCTTAGGGTATTTCATGCATGCAAGCCCTAACATATCCACCAAGTGTGAACTCACCACATTAGCACAACTACCACTGTCAATAATCATAGAACAAGTTTTCCCCTTTATCCCACACCTAGTATGGAATACATT
Organism: Datura stramonium; assembly: GCA_018107945.1. Classification (NCBI taxonomy): domain Eukaryota; kingdom Viridiplantae; phylum Streptophyta; class Magnoliopsida; order Solanales; family Solanaceae; genus Datura; species Datura stramonium. Next base: position 59,180 of record JACEIK010007293.1, read on the forward strand.
CTCCCTTTATTCATCACTATCAATTCCCAAACTGGTAGACATAAGCCTCCTAACTACCCCAATCAAACTACAATTAAAAGGAAGTTCTACGCCATCTTCACTCTCACCTTCATCCTCTTCCTCTTTCTCACTCTTTTCACTCTCATATTCTACTTCAAGAATCTTCCTAGCTACCCTAGCAAGACCATCATTACGCATTTCTACATCATCTTCACACATACCTCCCTCTTCTTTCTCATCCTCACTTTTTTCACTCTCATATTTTCCATCTTCTCTCAAGATAATGTTTCTTCTAGTTGGACATTCATGCATCATATGCCCTCTCCCATGACATTTTGACATTGAATGGAACTGGAAGCTTTAGATGACATAGGAAAAAACATTTACCCCCCTCTTTCTCATCTACTTTACCCTTGCCTTTATCTTCTTGAGGTCTAGAAGATACTTCTTCTTTAGACCATGGATTCTTGGAAATGGTGTTTGGTTGATTCCTCCATGAACTAGCTTGATGTCTTCTTTTATTTTGCTTTTCTACTTTTACAGTCAAATCTACTAATTCATCTAAAGTTACATATGGTTGTATCTCTACTACATTAGCTATTTGTCTATTTAAACCATTAAGAAATCTAGCAATAGTAGCCTCTTCGTCTTCCATGCAATTAGCTTGGATCATAGCCATATCCATAACCTTAAAGTATTCATCAATAGTCATGGTTCCTTGCTTCATTGATTGAAGACGTTGTTGCCGGTCTCTTTGAAAATGCAAAGGAACAAACCATTTCTTCATGACTCTCTTCATCTCAACCCAAGTAGCAATGGGTGGTTCTCCATCTTGTTGTCTATCCCTTGTAAGATTTTTTCACCAAAGAGAAGCATAGTCAGAAAATTCAACAACAGCAAGCTTAACCTTCTTACCTTCTAAATAGTTGTGACAATCAAAAATGGCCTCAACTCTCCGCTCCCAATCAAGGTGCAAATCTGGATCTCTTATGCCCTTTAAAGATGGCATCTTTATCTTTATGCTATTTTTGTTGTCATCTTCCAATCTAGCACGTTGTCCCCTTCTATCTCTCTATATCCTATCTAGATTTACATCAAAATCATCAACCAAAGTAGGATTTTCTTGATTCACAATGGGGGCATGGGATACATTTCTCCTAATTTGAGGTCTAGGATTATTTTGGGGTGGTACAACAGGTTGATTTCCCCTCCTAAGTTCATCTATTGTCTCATTTTGTTCAGCAACGAAATCCTATATCTAAAGAAACAAAGCAGTAAATATTTTTTGGGGAAACTTGATGTTAAAAATATGGTGTATTCTAACTCAGCTAATTAGAGTAGCAAAATAACCAAAGTTGTAGACAATTAAGAGAGAGACTAAAGGTGTGGTGTAGATAATGTGCTAATTAAATAAGNGTGTGGTGTAGATAATGTGCTAATTAAATAAGGACATGCTAGTATCATCAAATCATTGTAAATTATGTAAATAACTTTGGGTAGGTTGGCATTCTATGTTTTTCAACCCAATGAATGCCTCTTTCTAGAGTTCTTTCGAACCTCCAAACGCAATCAAATCAGCCCAATGGAGTTGGACTAATAACTTCACTATCTCTAGCTATCAGCTATTGATTAGGAGTGTAAATATGGGTTTTGGCTATTTTTAGCCCAACTCCACAACATCACATCCATTTCTACCATCAAATTCTCTCCCAATACTCAATTCTTCTCTTTCAAGCAGAAATCAAGTAAGACAATTAGGCCCACATTTGCAACTACAGATAATCAATTATAAATTGGAGAGAACTTGATTTACACTAATTAAGAAATGTTAAGATGAATCTAACAATACCCAATCTAATTAAGCATTCATCACCACACTCTCTATTTGATGATTTAGCTACTCATGGTTAAAAAAATAAAGAGTATATTCAATAATAAACTCGATGATTCCATTAAGAAGAGAAACAAAATCAAATTCAAAATATGTCTTAATCAATGGTGTTACCTTGCTAAGGAAGAACATGAAGAAAAGAAAAGCAATGTTCAACAATCTCCTCCAATAGAATTCTACTTTCCTCCAAAGCAAAAGAAATTTTCAAAAAGCTAAAGTTAAGATCTAATATGTACAGAAGCTTCTTGACTATATTAAATAGGGAAACCAATGTCCTCTTTCTCAGTGGTAGATGCAATTTCCCCTGTTCAAGCATTTTTTCACTTGAAAAGGCACCGACAGTTCGCCGGTTACACTCTACGAACTGCCGTCTGTCATCTTCTGCTCCTCCAGTGATTTCCAGTACCATTCGGTGATACCTTTTGTGATTCGCCAGCCTCTAACCACGCTCCACCGATTACTTTGCTCCTTAGTCCAGCAAGTTCAGGTTCTTGTAGGCGATTTGACTGGTGAGTCGCTGATTGATGTGTCACGCCCCGAGCTTACACCTTGGACAGAACACGGTACTTGGAGTCACAAGTAACCCCAAGTCAATCCCTGGTCTATCATATAGTGGCATTCTGAGCAACCATAAAATATAGTGGAAGCTTAAAGTAATTATAAAACATTTATGAAATAGAGTTGGATCATAAAGTTTAAAAACATCTAAGCGAAACTTCAAGTAAAAAAAAAACAAAGTCTATGTCTGAAAGCCACTACAAATGATGAGTTACTAGGACAAGCCCCCAGCTAACTCCAAATCTAAATAGAAGAAAGCAAGATTGAATAGAATCGTCTTCGTCCTCGAAAGATGAGGACTCACCAATAGAACAACCAGTCTTCTGTGAGCGATAGGCTAGCAAAGTTGAGACTGAGATTCTGCAGCTATATCATAAAATGATACAACATAAAATTATGCGTCAATACTTTGAATGTACTGAGTAAGTGAAAAAAACCATACGTAAGATATAAAAGTGCTGAACTAAAAAGACATGCAATGACCAACTGAAGCTACTGAACTGAATAACTCAAATAACTGAGATGGTCTAAAAGACCCTGTCTGATGGTCAAAGACATGCTCTGAATCTGAGATACTGGTCTGTAAGACTATTCTGAACTCATAACTATACTGAGTAGTCTGAAACTGTTCTGAATTGGGCTAAGTTGAGATTGAGCTGAACTGGACTAAACTAATACTGAATTGACTAGTGGGAGAGTCTATAACCGACTTATAACCACGTGAGCTAGACGTGGAATCTGATGTATACACCCGATCGGTAGAACCCAATATACCTTGCGAGGGTATAAGGCATGAACTGGGTGATCAAAAAATCTGGGGCCATAAGACAAATAAACTGTAAATCCTACGGTAGCAATGTAGTTCTGGGAACCTGGGTGTGTTGAAACCCCGGCCCGCTCGGTGTTAAGTCCTACTCCCACTAGATATTTCTAGACTGACCAACAAGATG
>JACEIK010007294.1:52377-77606 GCA_018107945.1 Datura stramonium
ATCCCATTCATCGTGTACGTATCAATCACTCTCTTTTCTTATTTTTACACAATCATTATCTCATGTCATATATTTTTATCCTTTATTACTTTTCGTTTTTCACTTTTACCTCACTTTCACTTTTATATTTCACTTCTGCCTTCCTCAATTCTCCAAATTTCAATTCCTCACTAGAGAAAATTCAATTGTGTTATAAAATAAAAGCTAACACAAAAATAAATAAAGAAGAAGGAGAGAGAGAGAAAAAATCATTTGTTCTTCCTTTTCTCTTGTCTGTCTTATATTACAATAGGAGGGGTTAGCCCACAAATTTGGGCACAACGTTTATTTGTGGATCCCTTATTCTTGGATACAAAGTTGTTCATTTCTTAGGTACAAAGAATATGCATGGACATTCATTTTATAATACTCCCCCTTTGATGTCCATGTAAGAAAAATTCTAGTAAAAAAATCTATATAGTTATTCGTAATACGCATTATTTACTGCCTCATTAAAAGTCTTATCAGAAAAATTCAATGGGAGAAAATTTTAGTTTAAAAAAAGAGTACAATGTGTATTTTAATCCCCATGATGAAGATCATAATTCAAATGGTAAAGTCTTCGCATTTCAATCTTGTGTACCATCCTCTCAAGAGTTGAAATTGATAAAGATTTGATGAATAAATCTGCTAGATTATCACTTGAGTGGATTTTATATACATTAATATCTCCATTATTCTGGAGATCATGTGTGAATAATAATTTTAGCGAGATGTGCTTCATTGTCTCTTTTTATGAAGTCTCCTTTTAGTTGGGTTATGCATGCAACATTGTCTTCATATAAGATTGTGGATACTTTGATATCACATTGCAGGCCACATCTTCCCTTAATGAAATATATCACTGATCTCAACCATACGCATTATCTACTTCATGAATATCTATTATCTCAGTGTTATTTGAAAAAGTAGTAATGAGATAGATTGATTTATAGATCGCCATGATATAGCGATACCTCCGTATGCAGCTTATTTGAGATCGAGCTTTATGCGTGTTAGATAAATAACCTGCATCTGCATGACCAACAAGATATGCACTACTTTTATCCTTATAAAATAAATCCATATCAATTGTCCCCTTTAGATACAAAAATATATGCTTAACTCCATTCCAATGTCTCCGTGTAGGGAAAGAACTATATCTTGTTAGCAAATTAATAGAAAATGCTATGGCAGGCCTTGTAATGTTTGAAAAATACATAAATGCACCATTAGCACTAAGATATGGTACTTTATGACCATGAAGCTCCTCATTTTTTTCTTGAGGTCAGAACGAATCTTACTCATTTTCAATGATGGGACAATCACAAGAGTACTTAATGGATGTGCTTTTGTCCATGTAAAATCATTTTAAAATTCTTAGTATAGATCGATTGATGGATGAAGATCCTATATGCTAAATATTCAATTTGCATACCAAAATAAAATTGTATTTTTCCAAAATATTTCATCTCACTCTTTTTTAGATATTTAATTACCTTTTGGACCTCTTCTTAAGTTCCAATGAGATTTATGCTATCAACATAAACAACAAGTATAACAAATTCTGATGTTGTTTTTCTTAATAAAATATAAGGACAAATAGCATCGTTTATGTAACCTTCATTTATCAAGTACTTACTAAGGCGATTATACCACATGCTTGCAGGATTGTTTTAGATTGTATAATGATCTTTGTAATCTAATTGAGTACATTTTTCAAGACTTTGAACTATATGCTTAAGTTATTTTAAATACTTCTAGTGTTTTCATATGAATTTCATTATCAAGTGAGTCATAAAGATAAGCTGCAATCACATCCATTAGATGTATTTCAAGATTTTCATATACAACTAAACTGATAAGATATTGAAATATTATTGCATTCATAATAGATGAATGTGTTTATTCATAGTCGACACTGGGTCTTTGAGAAAATACTTGCGCAATAAGGTGTCCCTTGTATCTTACAATTTTGTTTCTCTTATATTTTTAGAACAAAAACCCATTTATAGCCAGCTGGTTATATACCATAGTTTGAACTACTGGTCTAAAAATCTCACATTTAGCAAGTGAATTCAATTTTGATTGAATTGAGATTTAATATTTTGGCCAATCACATCTTCATCGATATTCTTCAACAAATAGAGGTTCAAGATCCTCACTATCTTGCATAATGTTAAGTGCAATGTCATGTGCAAAAATATTATCCACCATGATTATTCATCCATTAAAATTCATCGCATCACCAGTAGGGCTTATTGATAGTTCTTAATTCACTTGAGTTACAGGTTCACTAATTTCTTCAGGAATATCAGGATTGATCAGATCTTGAATCTCTTCATGAGATTCTTTTATAGTGTCATTTTGATCATTTTTCGTGTTTCTTTTTCTAGAATTTTTATCCTTGAAACTCAATGACCTACCATGCTTTAGGCGTGTATGAGATTCTGATGTTATGACACTAGTAGATGGTCCTGTTGGGACATCAATTCGGATATGCATTCTTTGTAGGGATATGTGAATTTGTTATTCTTTTCAAATCAGTAAATGCATTTAGCATTTGATTTGCTATTTTATGTAAGTGGATGATCTTTTGGACCTCCTGCTCACATATAGGAGCACGTAGATCAAAATGAGATAGTGATGAAACTTTTCATGCAATTTTTCTTTTGAGTTCCTTTGTCTCTCCCTAATTGTGCAAACTTTTTTTTTCATCAAATCAATAATCTTCAAATCGAGTAGTGAATAAATTTTCTATCAATGGTTCAAGATGGCGAATTATGCAAGGTGAATTAAAACACAACATATATTTCTAACATTCTTTGGAGGTCCATCTTAGCGCGTTGTGGTAGTGTTACTAGCACGTATACAGTACATCCAAAAATTTATAGATAAGCAATATTTGGTTCATGACCAAAAACTAATTATGATGAAAAGTATTTATCATAATGTTTTGGTTTGAGAAAAACAAGTGACTTTGCATGTAAGATAGCATGTTCCCAACGGTAGGAGGAAACTTTATTTTCATAAGTAGTTGTAACTACCCGTTCAATCGCTATAGAGCCTCGATGATATTGGCATAAGGATTTAAAATTTTGTGGGTCTAGCTTATTTTTTTCAGAATAAGAGATTGCTTTATTAATTGACTTGATGAGCTTAATCAAAATCCCAGATAGCAGGACCATCGTGATGAAGGATCCTTCACCATAGCGGGACCGCTATAGCAGAATGTAATGACCCGCCTGGACATTATAGCATTCCGACCACATAATAGCGAGCGAATTTAAATTTTTAGAAATTCAGGATAAATTCCTAAGAGACGAAGGGCGCATAGAGGGTAAATTTGAATGGGCTTAACCATAATCGGGTGGAACTCACCAGGTATCCGCCGCAGCGGGAAGATTTCCTCCATAGTGAAGCCACTGCAGCGGGAAGGGTGTCCGCTACAGCGGATGAGACAGACCAGAACTCCCCAATCCCGTTCTAATTTGGATTTTTAAACCTAGTTCCTCAAAAAGGGTTTAATAAATGCGCTTAGAAATAGAAAATAGATTTTTGGAACAAGGAGAAGACTAGGAGGTAGAGATTTACCCTCCCTAGCTAGGAACTCTTGCAAGAAAATCAAGAAAATGATGCAACCCTGCAGTGGAGAACATCTAGATGATAGCTTAGGCGCTTAGGTAGGCTATGGTTTACTCGCTCTTGCGTTAGATTTTGGATAGCTAAACATATACATGTGTATGGTTTATATGTTTTCGATAATTTAGATTTTTACTTTTAACTACGTTATTACCTATTAATCGAAATTGGTGAAAATCTAAGAACAAGCGGACTTAGTAGAGGAGTGATGAAGCCCATCATGAGGCAAATCCCTAAGGGATATATTTCAACTAATAAATAGGTGCATGTGATAGGATAAGTGTTGAATCAAATATGGCTGAGTAGATTAACTTTCGGATGTCGTCGCCAGAATACTCCCGGGTACAAAATATGGAATTCTTCTTTCTTTGAATCGAAACCTTGGATAGGTAATTACGTAGAATCTGTGTAGGAGATGCAATAACGGGCTTATTAATAAGTTATAACTATGTTTGAGCGTGATTTGAAGCGAGTGATGTAGGATAGTAATCCCTTACGTAATGAATTGAATGTGATGTGGTTGGTATCGTGTTTTCTGGATTGATGATTGTTGTTAGCATTAACGGTGACACTATGGCAAGTTAATTGTTGAAGTAAGATTTATGTGATGTTGTTTTCATTATGGTGAGTATAAATAAGTGAAACGCTAAAGAAACTTGAATAAAGATCGGTCGCAGTACTGCCATCTGTACCGCTGTGGCGGGTGGCATATTGCTGCAGCGGGACTGCTGTGATGGCAGTGATGCCGCTGCAATGGAGCCCAAACCAGTGAGTAGTCCAAGTCAAAAGTCTTATAACATGATAAAATAACTATTATTACTATTGTTCTAACATGATTAAATTCATGTATGTGATTGTACTTATTGCGGTGAATGTGTAATTCTTATCGTGTAATGATTTGTTATGTGTTGTGTTATAATGTGCATCCCGAGATTGATGGGCGAATTAACATCAAATGAATGTTTGAATGAGATGATGGATAATACAAAAGGAAAGTCATTGATATGATGGTAAATAAGAGGCCTATGGCCTAAGGTAAGTAACTCTGATAAACAGGTTAATACAATCAGATTTCGAATAGGGATTAGATACACGAGTGGATCATGCCTGAGGTGAGCATCCGGGAAAGTAGTATAAGTGAGTACATAGACATGTACATCTAAAGGACTATGCGGCTGGGTGTACGAGTAAGTATACAGACAGGTATGATAAAGGTTTCATACGGCTGAGTGTATAGTACATGATTTTCTAGAGTCTCTGCAATTCATGACTGGAAGGGAAAGCATAAGACCCTCTGACATGTGTGTACAGTGATATGACAGAGGCGTGTGCCCGGCATATCATTGATGATATGATTGTGAGACAGAGATTATGCGGATATGGTTTGATATAAATATGACTACAGATACAAAAAGGTACTAGATATACAAGTGTAATACAGGATATACCGACATGAATCGGGTTTTAGGTGAGAAATAGGTGCGGAATAACGTATATGGCTACATGTTTCGGGTATGATATCTTATGATATTTTTGTGATATAAAGGCAGGTATGTGCATGTTCTTTAATGTTGGGGCAAACTGACTCCCTTATTATGTTATTATGACTTTTGTGTACTTGAGTCCATTAATCTGTATTTGTGATTGCTTTTCTTGGTTAAATTGATTTTATGGGCTATAGAAGATTGTAGGACGTTTTTTAACAAAAGGTAATGGATTACCTGTGAGATAGAGAGTATAATTTATTATTTGATGAACCTCACTAAGAAGGGTTGGAAAATCCTATAGATAATTAAATAGGTTAATAAATGGTAGAAATGGATAGAGATATAGTGGTGCTAAGGAGTTTTCTAGCAGGAATAAGAAGAACTGGATCAGGAAAAAATGGGGTACTGATTGTTGGGCATATCGCTACAGCGGACAAAAAGCCGCGATAGGGGGACCGCTGTGGCGGTCCGAGTACTCGCTGCAGCAAAAATGAAGGGAAACAGATTGAAGGACTTAATAATGAATAGGTTTGTAAAAGCATTACGTAAACTTTGATGAGGTTTAAGAACGAGAATATAGTAGTTACACCTAGTGTGATGTTTAGGAGTGAGATAATTGTTAAATTTATTGGCATTGATTGTATATTAATTATTATGTTATTGTATTAACTAACCTTAGTCAGCTGATGATGCCTACCAGTACGTGTGGTGTACTGATACTACCTTGCTACACCTTTTTGGTGTAGGTTGTGGAAGGTTGAAGTTCCTTGATTGGCATAGAGTACTCAGCACCAGCTTTAGTATTCTTCTTTCCAGACAAAGCTGGGTCATTTTGTGTTGTCAAGTATTCAAATAGAGCTCTTGTACCTGTCTAGAGTAGATCTTGGGAGAATCATGTTGGGGAAATCTTGTAATTTTATTTTATTTGAGATTTTTGTCAATTAATAAGAAGTAATAGAAATGTTTGAAATTATTTTCTTGTATATTAATAGTAATATTATAAGGGTACTCCTATCGAGTAGAGTCGATGTAGGTTACCGCACGGCCTGCCCATTTGGGCCGTGACAAGTTGGTAGCAGAGCGTCTAGGTTACCGGTCTACAAGTACAAGAGCAATGTCGAGTAGACTCCTGCGGATTGATGTTTAGACGTCTACATCTAATCTTGGGGAAGCTATAAGGCATTTAGGGAGTCACACTTATTTCTTTTCCATCATGCTGTTCGATTGTGTCGATCGCCTGAGTTGAGTCGAATTAGTATCTCGAAGATTTCAATTGGTATCTCGACAGGCCTAATTGGTATCTGCCTAAGTGGGATTATTGAAAACCCATGATAAGACTGGTGGATGGGATTGACTCGAGTTGACTAGAGAGACAAAAGAAATCTTATTATACATTTGTTCGGCTTAGCGAGTTTCGCTGCAGCGAAGGCTGTCTCGTTGCAGCGGACTGGCTGTAGCAGAAGAGGTACCACTGTCATGGAAGGACAACCACTGCAGCAGAGTGGTCGGGCGAAATGACAGATTTTAGAATTTCAGTACTCCCTATTACGAACATCAAATAACAAATGGAACCTAGTGAAAACAGATGAGCAACGTGAATATAGGTAAAACAACTACAATATCATAAAGAGGGCTAACATGGCCAATGTCTGAGGATGCCAAACGGACATCCTTACTTCAAGGTAGAACCAATATTATCATTCAACAACAACACTTAGAAAAGAAAGAAATTAGAATTGTCTTGCAAGCCCCAAAAAAGGGCTACCGAACAAACAATTATAAAGCTAAAACAGGGGGGATACTGCGCTTCATCTAGCTGGAGGCCTCGTCGCTGCCACTGCCTGCGTCCTCATCCAATCCCTCCTTATACTTTCTAAGGAAGGAGAACTCGGGGAGATCCTGCTGGGTCACTAGTGGAGGCCTTTCTCGGGGGCTAGGGTCTTCAGAATCTTTTTGATCCACTTTCACATCCAGAAAATTAGCTTGTCCCGAGAGCGTTGTCTCCTCCTCTCCCGCTCTAAGTGCTCCTGGAGCTCAACATGGGCCTGGGCTAGGGCGGAAATCACATAGCCCCCTGTATCTCCTCTGGATTGGCAGCTGCTGTACTGGAGGGTCGACTGGTGAAGGACCGGCTAATAGAAGGCCTGCTGGGAGAAGGAGGTCTAGGCAACCCCCTGAGGATTTCCCGCGTGGCCGCCATCTTGGCCTCTATCCTCTCAAATGGCCCTGAGGGTCTAGAAGTGTCATCCCTATCGCCCTCAGCTGAGGCAGACTTCCTCTTCTTCCTGCCCCTCCGTGGAGCCCCCTTCACCCTTAAGGGATCCAAAGGCCTGCCACACTCCATAATGATAACCCGGGACTCCAGATGGACGCCGACCCGCTTCATAGTCTGGTGATAAGGGAAGGAAATGGTAGACCAGTAATGATATTCAAGTGGAAGTAACCCCACTCCTTAATAATTTGGGCCCCTATATTTACCCTCACCCCACTCATACTAGCAGCCACCACCAACACCCGATGATAGGTCACGTCCGTGATATTAGAGGATGGGCAGATTCTCTGGGACACTAGATTGAGCCACCTCCTGGCCTCCACCATAAAGTGGGTACTCTAGATACCTGTCCTGGTAATTCCCTAATTAGTAGTATGATGCGCCGTGATTTTATGACACTTTCGACGCTTAAAACCAAGAAACTATGCACATTACGGGTGTGTTTATGTAGGTATGATGCGTTTTGTGTTTAATGTTGCAGGAAAACAGGTTCGGAAGTGAAATGGGAAAATTAATGCTTAAAAAAACTGAACAGGTGACTGTCAGGCACCTAACGAGTCGTTAGCACTTAGCACGACTCGTTGTTGAAGTCGTGGGCAAATATTGAATTTTTAAGATGCAGAAACAGTGTACCTAACGGATTGAGGGAACGACTCATTACACCTGGTAACGAGTCGTGAAGACTGGGAGAGGAATTATTGAAGAATTAACTAGTGAAGTTGACAGACGACGTAACGAGTCATTGTCTGACCAAATGATTCATTGGGAGGCCATTGGAGCCACTCGTAGGATACACTGGAGATTTGAAGAAGTTAGACCACGAAAGGCCTAACGACTCGTGCCTAGACAGAACGAGTCGTTAGGTGACCCGTTGCCACAACTGGGTTCAATGCTGAGGACGACTAATTTTAGCAAGGCATGACTCGTCAAAGGTCCTAGCGAATCGTTACGGAGCACGTGACCACTGACGACCTGGTTTCCAGTTTTAATTAGGAAAAGGTTTTCTTGAAATTATAAATACACTGTTTAGGTTTATTTTAATGTTGCGCAATTTTACAATTTGGAATATTGATTTGTTATTCACTACAATTAAGATTCAAGAAACGATTTCATAATTTTTTTTCTTGAATTTGGAGGATAAATACAACCTTGGTTTTTTGTTCTTCAGTCTTGGAATTTATTCAATCTACTTGGTTTTCTTCTATGATAATTTGTAAGTTGCAATTATAATTTATTCAATATTTTGTGATTGTGATTATTCATACATGAGTAGCTAAACCCATAACTAGGGTTGTGAGAACCATGATGAATTAACACGCATAGGTTAAACACTTAGTGATTCTTGAACGGGGTTTAATGCATGTATTGTTTCTCCCTTCGTTTTAATTGATTTTAGACAGTTGCAAATATTAGGACTTGCCTTATTCTTACTTATCGTACCAATGGGGTAGTGAATAGGAAATGGGTTTAACAACGGAGATTTGAGGCTATCAAACCTCATCTAATAGCTTGAACTTTTCCGAGGATAGCTAATCAGATATTAAGGGTAAGGGTTAATTAAGCATACACCCGTAGACGGACCAAGTTGTGTGGTGAAAATCATCTAGATAGGGTACCAATCATTTAGGTGAACCTAACTTACCAATATTGCATGTTAAACACCGGAATAGATCTCTAGTGTAAAAGCCTTGTGGTTATGAAGTCTTGGGGAACACAATCCTAGCCAACTCGTTAATTGAATACAAACCAACATTGATCTAAACATTTAGTTGTTTTTACTCATATTTAGTAGTTTATTTTTTTTCCCCTTAGGAAATAAGAAATTCAATAATAACAGTCATTCACATTAACTCAAGTTCTTCCATATTTCCTGTGGGATCGACCCCAACCTCTTGTTGGGTTCTATATTTGACATCAACCGCTTTATATCTCAATTGTGAGGAGGAGGATGCTGATATAGACGAAGTCGGTTCCACTGGAGCTATAGTCCCTCCTCCTTTGCCTGCTGGGGCAAAGTTTGATATTACTAGTGCTATGATCCAACTGCTCAACATGAAGGGAATATTTGCAGGACATGCAACTGATGATGCCCATACTCACTTGACAAATTTTCTGGGAATCTGTAAGGCATACAAACAACCGGGAGTGAGCTAGGATGCAATCAGACTGAGTTTATTCCCTTCTGATTAGGGAGTGAGGCAACGATGTGGTTGGCCGAGCTGCCAAATGATTCTATCACTACTTGGGGGGAACTTAAGAGAGCTTTTCTTGAAAGATTCTTCCCACCTTCCAAAGAATTGAAGTTGAAAGATGAGATATATAACTTTAGGCAATTGAATTTAGAGGCACTTCACGAGACATGGCTGCATTTCAACAAGAAGCTCAAAAGGGTGCCAAATCACAGGATTCCAGATGATACATTGTTGGAGATTTTCTATAGATCTCTGAATGCTAACACCAAGGTGATGGCTGACACCATCTCTGGTGGAACCTTTATGAGGCACACTTATGTAGAGTTGGAGCACTCAGAGTTGAGGTGCGGGATTTGGCCTCATGACAGGTAGCTGCAGTACCTCCACCGGTGCTTCCTGTGATAGATGATGAAAGTGAAGAATAGCTACCACCGGTTTTTGATTTCATTACCGAGGAGCCAGTGGCACATGATAAAGGAAAAAGGCCTCGTGAGGGGCAAGCTTTGAAGATGATGCTTCTCTTCTCCGTTAGCAAAAATGAGAGAAGAGTGAGATGGAGAGAGCGCTGCATGTATCGAGAGAGGAGACTCGACAGAGAGCCGAGACTGAGGCAGCGAGAGCTCGTGGAGAAAGGACGAGCTCCTTTGGATTTGAAAATGCACAGGGTCAAGCCGGTAATGTTGGAGATAACATTGGAGGTGTATCTACACCCTCCACCGACCAGGTAGCTGACATTTAGGTCACAGAGGTATGTTCCTTATTTCCTGAGTTTTGTCTGATATATATGCGTCGAGGACGACACATGCTTTTCTTGATGGGGGTGGGGAGGGATACCTGTGCATTTCTTTTGCTGAACATAACCCGAGGGTTTTTCTTGCCGGATATCTTTTCCCTCAGTTGTTCCTTATCTAGTAGAATCGGCACGTTTAGGGTTTTATGTTTTTTTTATATGTTTGTTTGTGTCAGTCGAAAGAAAGTTAGGTGAACTTAAGGCAGTCAAGAGCTTAAATTGTTGATTTTTGTTGAACTGAGAATTTCATACCCCTCCTAAATTTCTTTTATGTGTATGCTAAAGTAGACAAGTATGACCTTTGTGAATCTTTGCATGACATTGAAACTGTGAACATGTGTACCATTGTATGACTGTACCTGAACTAGAAGTTAGTAGAAGTGATGATGTTGACCTGTGCTATGTGTGAGTGAGGTTTAATAGCTAAATTTGGCTGTGTTTGTCAATCTATAACTTGGTTGGTCAGTCGTACCGAGATAGAGGATAGGAAACTAGGAAAGGATCATAGAACTTTTTGATTTATGAGCTCACTCTAGCCTTAAAAGACCTACCAAAAAAGAATAAAAATCCCTTGATCCAAAATGTTTGAGCTTAAATCAACCTTTCTTTTTGTTTACACAAATTCACCTTCCTGCTTTTATTAAAAATGAACCTGTTTTGGCCCTGGTCGCTCCTTGGACACTATGAACCTCAACTCAGGCAAATCGCCTAAGTTGAGGGTGTCTATTATAAGGGTGATTAAAAAGAGTAGGGTGGAATGATAATTTGGATAATGAAAAGGAAAGAGCGGGTGTAGTATGCATAATGAAAAGAAAAGAAAGAAATAAAAATTATTGTCAAAGAGCAAGAAAAGAAAAGAAAAGAAAAGAAAGATGTGACATCAACGAATGCTTGAATGAAGAGAAACTGGACCCGTAGTTGCAAATGCAAATAAAAGAAGAAGAAAATAGAAAAAAGGTTAAAAGTGGAGTCAAGAAATGTGTAGTTCCAAGGAGGAGTAAGCTACTAATTTCATATGTACCATACCCGAACCTGAGCCCACGTTACAAGCCTAGAAAGTCCTATAATGATCCTGGTTACTTGTCTGAAAATCGAGGTATTAAAAGTAAAGGCAAGCCTATGGTNCTCGCGGACGGCATGCCGCTCTTTCTGGAGAGACGTCATCCCGCCTCAAGCGAGCGTCGACACAGCTAATAACCTTAGGGTTGGTCATGGAGGGCTATATCGAGGTATTAAAAGTAAAGGCAAGCCTATGGTATTGCATGCACACAGTTAGAATTTCTTTGTGAGAGCAAGTGAATCTTACCTAGTCCCAAGAGAAATATATCAAAATAATCATACACACATGTGTGAGTATGGGACTTTTTTGAGGTGAGAGCATTTGGTCAACAAAATCATTTGCAAATTATCTGGTTCAGTGTTATAGATTTATGTGCGTGGTTGTAGGTGACAGTGTTTTACCATGTTTTGATTCCTCTGTGTCATGGTTGAAAATTTTGCATATGCATTGTTATTTGAGTAGATATGATGAAGGAGGGGTTAGAAAATTTTTATTTGATGAATAAATGTGACTGCTGTAAGTTTCCTAGAGTTCTTTCGGTTGAAGCATCGAAGTAGTTTATTTTATTTTATTTTTGTTTGTTTTTTCCTGAGGATATGCAAAAGTTCTAAGTTGAGGATGTTGATGTTCCATGACTTTACGAAACTTTCGACGCTTAAAACCAAGAAATTATGCACATTCCGGGTGTGTTTATGTAGGTATGATGCATTTTGTGTTTAATGTTGCAGGAAAACAGGTTCGGAAGTGAAATGGGAAAATTAATGCTTAAAACAACTGAACAGGTGACTGCCAAGCACTTAACGAGTCATTAGCACTTAGCACGACTCGTTGCTGAAGTCATGGGCAAATGTTGAGTTTTTAAGATGCAGAAACAGTGTACCTAGCGGATTGAGAGAACGACTCGTTACACCTGGTAACGAGTCGTGAAGACTGGGAGAGGAATTATTAAAGAATTAACCAGTGAAGTTGACAGACGACGTCACGAGTCGTTGTTTGACCAAACGATTTGTTGGGAGGCCACTAGAGCCACTCGTAGGATACACTGGAGATTTGAAGAAGTTAGACCATGAGAGGCCAAACGACTCGTGCCCAAACACAATGAGTCATTAGGTGACCCGTTGCCATAACTGGGTTCGATGCTGAGGATGACTGATTTTAGCAAGGCACGACTCGTCAAAGGTCCTAACGAATCGTTATGGAGCCCGTGACCACTGACTACCTGGTTTTCAGTTTTAATTAGTAAAAGGTTTTCTTGGAACTATAAATACACTGTTTAGGTTTATTTTAATGTTACGCAATTTTACAGTTTGGAATATTGATTTTTGGGAGTTATTCACTGCAATTAAGATTCAAGAAATGATTTTATAATTTTGTTCTTGAATTTGGAGGATTAATACAACCTTGGATTTTTGTTCTTCAGTCTTGGAATTTATCCAATCTACTTGATTTTATTCTACGATAATTTGTAAGTTGCAATTATGATTTATTCAATATTTTGTGATTGTGATTATTCAAACATGAGTAGCTAAACCCATAACTAGGGTTGTTATAACCATGATAAATTAATACGCATAGGTTAAACACTTAGTCATTCTTGAATGGGGTTTAACGCATGTATTGTTTCTCCCTTCGTTTTAATTGATTCTTGACGGTTGCAAACGTTAGGACTTGCCTTATTCTTACTTACCAGACCAAGGGGGTAGAAAATAGGAAAAGGGTTTAACAAAGGAGATTTGAGGCTATCAACCCTCATCTAATAGCTTGAACTTATTCAGGGATAGCTAATCCGATATTAAGGGTAAGGGTTAATTAAGCATACACCCGTAGACGGACCAAGTTGTATGGTGAAAATCATCTAGATAGGGGACCAACCTTTTAGGTGAACCTAACTTACCAATATTGCATGTTAAACACCAGAATAGATCACTAGAGTAAAAGCCTTGTGGTTATGAAGTCTTGGGGAACATAATCCTAGTCAACTCGTTAATGGAATACAAACCAACATTGATCTAAACATTTAGTAGTTATTACTCATATTTAGTAGTTTATTTTTCCCCCTTAGGAAATAAGTAATTCAATAGTAACAGTCATTCACATTAACTCAAGTTCTTGCATATTCCCTGTGGGATCGACCCCAATCTCTTAGTTGGGTTCTATATTTGACATCGACCGCTTTATATCTAAATTATGAGGTGTAATTTGGGCGACATAATAGTATCCCTCCGTTCCTCCATCACCAAAGTGTCCACTAGCCACTTCCCATTTCCAGCTACGTCATGGACCTTCAGCTCAGACTCAAGAGGGTTAGGAAGACCCAGAGCGTCATTTATAGCAGTAGGGGTCAAGATAATCTGCATACCCAAACATAGGCCACCGGATCATCCTGACTCCAGGATACAGTGAGGAGTTTAGCATAAAACTCCCGCTCCCATGCCTCATTGGCCTTACCCGGGTCCTCCACCAAAGGGCCCCACCAGATCTCATAAAGGAGAGTATATAACTCCGGGGCTTTCTCCTCCACGTCCTGCATAACAAAACCCCTTTCATGCAGCAGATCCTTCATGACTTGTTCGCTGTACCAGAATTGACATTTGTCATTAATAAAATGGATTTAGATATTGGTGCAAATGTTGCTGCTAGAAGTGATCATGATGATTAACCTGCATTAATAGGAAGTATTAGAAGAGTAATCAAAGGACTATGAGAATTGGTACTATAGAAAAGGAAAAGTTTGAATTATAGAAGGGGCAACTGCCCAAGCGAACCGCTGCAGTGGACGTATGTTCGCTGCAGCGCACCATAGTGAAGGAGGGCTCGTTGTGCGGTACTGCTGCAGCGAATAAGGTTCCGCTGCAGTGGACATCATTTTATCTAGACCTCCAAACCCCATCCATGGAGTTTAAAATTTCATCCTCTGTATTTCTCCAAATTAACAACATATCAGGCAGAGAGGGGACTTGCCTAAGTTCTAGCAACTATTACCCATCCTGATAGGGCACGAATTCAAGACCGAAAGGCTCGAAGAAGTTGAACCACCACCCTATCCAACCTCCCTCAATTATGACCCACGACCACATAAAACCGGGCAGAAACACGCAGAGAACAATAGAGACCAAGTGAGAATGTAAATATTCATAGCATGCTTAAACAACCTAGCCTATTAACACGAAAAAAAGAGAAATATATTTTCCCCACTCCAAGGGCTAACTGAAAACAATGCATGTAGGCATGACACCACAAGAATAGTAGAATAAGTAAAGCCAATAGTTGTAGAGAAGGAGATTTACTTGAAAAATGAAAATTCTTGCCAGAGAGGTTGAGAGGATTTGGGAAATCGTGAAGATAGAAATGTGAAGAATGAATTCAAAAACATCCAATTTGCCTTTTATTGATATCCCAGTTCGCTGCAACGGACCTATTTCCGCTGTGATGGAGCTGCTGTAGCGGGAAAACCACCCATCGCAGCAGACGGTCAAAGCAGTGACTGTTGGGATTCCACTGCCGAAGCCTTCCATTTTGAAAATAATCAGTCCAAGTCGTCCAATAAAACCGATAATACCTAGGACATTCGAAGGGAGATGGAAATATCTGTAACATCGAAGGAAGGGTAATAACGTAAATTATGACCTGGGTTAAAACCTAGATGAATAATTATGACCCCACTAGAATTATCGAATATATGTAGAGAAATTAGGAGCAAGGCGTATTATAGGGGTTCTGAAGATAATCGGTTCGGAGTCTGGGACACAACAATCAACAAGTCCCGATGTTGACTAGAAGTGAGAGGAATTATCATAGTTACTAATCTCCTTCCTCGATATCGTAGTGCCGTTCGAGGATGAATGAATTTTTAATTGGTATCTGGTGTAACTATCCGTCTGGCCGTTATAGCATTCCAACAACATAAAAGCGCGCGAATTTAAATTTTTAAAAATTTAGAATAAATTCCTAACAGATGAAGGGAGCACAATGGGTAAATTTGAATAGGTTTAGCTACAATCAGGTGGACCCCAGTGGGTGTCCGCCGCGGGGGGGATGATTTCCACCACAGTGAAGCCGCTACAGCAGGAAGGGTGTCCGCTGTAGCGGATGACGCGGACCAAAACTCCCCAATGTCGTTCTAATTTGGATTTTTAAACCTAGTCTCTCAAAAAGGGTTTAATAAAGACGGCCAAAAATAAAAAATAAATTTTTGGAACAAGGAGAAGTGCTAGGAGGTAGATATTTACCCTCCCTAGCTAGGAACTCCCGCAAGGAGATCAAGAAAATGATACATCCCCACAATCAAGAACATCTAGATGATAGTTTAGCTCCCAGGTAGGCTATAGTTTACTCGCTCTTGTGTTAGACCTTGGTTAGCTAAACATATATGTGCGTATGGTTTATATGCTTTTGATAATGTAGATTTGTACTCTTAACTATGTTATTTTCTATTAATCGAAATTGGTGAAAGTCTAAGAACAAGTGAATTAGACGAGGAGTGATGAAATCCCATCATGAGGAAAATCCCTAGGGGAGATATTTCAACTAATAAACGGGTGCATGTGCTAGGATTAGCGTTGAATCAAACATTACTGAGTAGATTAACTTTCGAGTGTCATCGCCAGAATACTCGCGGGTATAAAATATGGAATTATTCTTTCTTTAAATCGAAACCTTGGATGGGTAATCACGTAGACTCTGTGTAGGAGATGCAATAACGGGCTGATTAATAAGTTATAACTATGTTTGAGCGTGAGTTGAACCGAGTGATGTAGGATAGTAATCCCTTACGTAATGACTTAAATATGTTGTGGTTGGTATCGTGTTGTCTGGACTAATGATCGTTGTTAGCATTAACAGTGACATTGTGGCAAGTTAATTATTGAAGTAAGCTTGATGTGATGTTATTTTCATAATGGTGAGTATAAATAAGTGAAATGCTGAAGAAACTAAAATAAAGACTGGTCGTAGTATTGCCAGCAGTACCGCTGTAGTGAGACCGTTGTAACAACAGTGATGCCACTGCAATGGAGGCCAAACCAATAAGAGAACCTTGTTGGAAGTCTTATGACGTGCTAAAATAACTGTTATTACTATTGTTCAGACACGAGGTTTATTTAAATTCATGTATGTGATTGTACTTGTTGAGGTAAATGTGTAATTCTTGTCATGTGATGATCTGTTACGTGTTGTTTTATAATGTACATCCCGAGATTGATGGGCGAATTGGCATCAAATGAATGTTTAACTGAGATGATAGATAATACGAAAGGAAAGTCATTAATATGATGATAAATGAGAGGTCTATGGCCGAAGGTAAGGAACTCATATGAACAGGTTAATACAATCAGATTCTGAAAAGGGATTGGATACACGGGTGGCTTGTGCCCGAGGTGAGCATACGGGCGAGAGATATGGGTGAGTACACAGACAGGTATGGCTAAAGGACCTTGCGGCTGGGTGTACGAGTGAGTACACAGATAGGTATGACGAAGGTTTCATACGGCTGGGTGTATAATATATGGATCTCTAGAGTCTCATGCATGTCATGATTGGAAGGGGAAGCATAAGACCCTCTGGCATGTGTGTATAGTGATATGACAGAGGCATGTGTCCGGTATATCACTGATAGTATGATTGTGAGACAGAGATTGAGTGGGTATGGTTTGATATATATATGGGATGGTACAAGATATACAAGTGTGATACAGGGTATATCGACATGAATCGGGTCTGGGGTGAGAAATAGGTGTGGAATACCATATACGGATACACGGTTCAGATATGATATCTTATGACATTTTCGTGATATGAAGCCAGGTATGTGCATGTGCTTTAATGATGGGGAAAATTGACTCCGTCATTATGTTATTATGACTTTTGTGTACTTGAGTTAGTTAATCCGTATTTGCGATTGCTTGTCTTGGTTAAATTGATTTTATGGGCTACGGAAGATAGCAGGATGGGTTTTAACAAAAGGTAGTGCATTATCGTGAGATAGCGAGTAGACTTTATTATTTGATGTACCTCACTAAGAAGGATTGAAAAATCCTATAGATAATTAAATAGGTTAATAAATGGTAGAAATGGACTTGGTTAGTCCCAGTGAAATGGTAAGAGAGAAAGTGGTGCTATGGAGTTTTCTAGCAGGAATAAGCAGAACTGTATCAGGAAAAATTAGGTACTGACTATTGGGCATATCGCTGCAGCGGACAAAAAGCCACGATAGCGGGACCACTATGGCGGTTCGAGTACTCACTGCAGGTGAAATGAAGGGCGACATATTGAAGGACTTGATAATGAATAGGTTTGTAAAAGCATTGCGTAAACTTTGATGAGGTTTAAGAACGAGAATGTAGCAGTTACACCTAGTGTGATGTTTAGGAGTGAGATAATAATTACATTTATTAATATTGATTGTATATTGATTGTTATGTTGTTGTGTTAACTAACCCTATTAGGCTGATGATGCCTACTAGTACGTGTGGTGTACCGATACTACCTTGCTATACCTTTTTGGTGTAAGTTGTGGCAGGTTGAAGTTCCTTGATTGGTGTGGAGTACTCAACACCAGTTTTAGTGTTCTTCTTTCCGAGCAAAGCTGGGTCATTTTGTGTTGTCGAGTATTAGAGCTCTTGTACCTGTCTATCTTAGGGGAGTTATGTTGGGAAAATCTTGTAATTTTATTTTGTTTGAGATTATTGTTAGTTAATGAGAAGTAATGTAAATGTTTGAAATTATTTTCTTATATATTAATAGTAATGTTGTAAGGGTTCTCCTATCGAGTAGATACGATATAGGTGCCTGCATGGCCTGCCCGTTTAGGTGGTGACACGAAAGAATACCACTGCAGCAGACGAAGCAAGGCAAAAATTCAGTTTAAGTTAGAATTTCAGGGGTTTTCAACTCATTATTTTGACGCACGAACTTTGATAGCAAAAGGACGATTTTCTAAGGGCTAAGCAGTTTCTCCTTCCCTAGGTTTGAGTTCTAGTTCTTTCTTTTCCTCATTCGATTCCCTAACACCCAGAATCAAAGATAATCTCTAATGGTTAGTTCCTAGATAAGAACCCTAGGTTTGTGAAAACTAGGGCTAGGGTTATGTGAATAATTGGGTGTTGATTCTTAGTCAATTTAATGGTAAAATAACACTTTCTAGGTAAAATGTAATCATATAATATTGTCTTGGTGATAGTTTCAGACCTAGAATTCAGTGAATTTGAAACTCTTAAACTTAAAAGATGCTTTAAGAGGGTTAGATGAGTAAAATATCCATGAAGTAGGTTAGAATGATCATTATAGATTTGGGTTATGATAATTTGGCCTATGATTATCGAATCAGACTGTAAGCAACGTGTAGAATGGAGTGGGTTGAGTTCCCAAACACTCGAATCAAAGAAGTAGCCTATTGATTTATTCCTTAATGTCTTATTTCTAGACTTTGAATGTTCAGAGGCATTGACAAAAGATAAAGCTCCCGCGGAGTAGCTGCAAGTTCTAGTTCTACGATCTAGGCA
Organism: Datura stramonium; assembly: GCA_018107945.1. NCBI lineage: Eukaryota > Viridiplantae > Streptophyta > Magnoliopsida > Solanales > Solanaceae > Datura > Datura stramonium. The sequence continues at coordinate 71,338 of JACEIK010007294.1, forward strand.
GGTTATGACTTACCTTTGTGTTAGACTATAATTAGTGAATCGTATACATGTGTACTATTGATATACAATCAATGAGGGTAGATGGATCATAAAATATGATGAATTTATGCAATACTTGTAGTGACGTAACTATGGAATTGTAGGATTAATCCTAGGTATGAGGACATGTGGAAAACTAAAACCCAATTGATGATTAATAATGGGGCGGGGGGGGGGATGCACTTATTGGATATTCTTGATAATAATGTTCTTGAAAAGTATTCTTGATTAAATATTCTTGACAAGTACTCTTGATTGGATATTCTTGATAATGTGTTTTTGATGTTATGATCTTGGTAGTAGAGTCTTGAGATAATATTCTTGATAGCAAGTTTTGATGACATATGATTGTATTTGTTCTTGATGGTATATTTTGATGGTGGGTTTGATGGTATAAATTACGAATGTATCTTTGTGCATGTGTTGTATAAAAGGAGAGGAACAAGAATGAAGCAAGGTGAATAAACCTAATGGGGTTAGTTGAACTTATTTGTGTCCTTTTATATGATATGAATGAGAAGGTCAATCGGTAATGTAAATTAACTAGCTTAGAACGAATTTGAGGTAAGGAAAGAACAAGTAATTGTAAAACTTTGTAGTTAACTAAGTTGAGTGATTTAGACTCGATTTATCAAAATAATCTTATGTGTTGATGAATTGACTTGGAGAAAAATTAGAAATAATAATGGGGCGAAATTTGACCCAAATAGACTACCTTAAAATGGCAAGTCACAGAACTGAGGTGATAAATAAGGTTGGAAGAACCTGAATGAATGTTGGGTCCCTAAGTAATAAGAGAGCTAGTTAATTTAGCCTGAGGAATTGTGAATAATATCTTTACGATGTCTTGGTTGTGTATTTTGATTGAAGCGGGACTACATATATAATAATTGATAACTAATAAATTAACGAGTAACGGTATAGGAAGAATCACTTCTTAAACTAGATAACTAGTAAATGTGGTGAGTTTTTGGTATAGCTAATGGGTCTTCGTGCCTTGATCGTGTAGAATAATATCGATATCTTATATGAGTGTACATCTGGTTTGAGAAGCTCAATGCAATAATTATCATGGTGAGAGTTAAGGGTGATTGAGATAAACAATGCGTGCTTATGTGGTGTTTTATATGTTGAACTAACGAAATACTTGATGAACTATGCTAATGATTGTTGATTTATATACCTTGTTGAGTGGTCACCTAAGTTGACTGAGTGATTTCATGATAAATATGATTCTTATTATTGATTCATTACTTATTTCTAAATGGTCACATTAGTAGACAAAGTAAAATGCATGAACCTATGTTGAGGATCCGTGGTTGATAAATGGGTTGCCTGAGTTTTCATATGAGTTGACTAGTCGATACCATATTGCATATGTCGATTAGTGAGGGATAATAGATTCTTATCCTATGGTGAACGTGAATGAGATTGCTAGTATACCTTACCCTGAGATGAGAGGCTCGTGTCCGAGATGAGCATCTGGACGAGCGTATTTGTATGTGCATGAGTACTTAGACATGAGTGGCTCATGCCTGAGGTGAGCATCTAGGCGAGTAGTATGAATGGGTACACAGACAGGTATATCTAAATATTCATACTGTTGGGTGTATATATATGGGTTCATAGACAGGTAAGATGAGAGGTTAATATGACTAGGTGTACAGTACTTGGATTTCTAAAGTCACCTGCAAGTCATGACTAGAAGGATAGAAATAAGACCCTCTAGCATGTGTGTACAATGATATGATGGAGGTGTGTGCTTGGCACATCACCGATGATATGATTGTGACAGAGAGCAGTATAGGTATGTCATGATATGCATGCGACTAGAGACAAAGATCAGTACATGTATGTTTGATATACATACGGCTGTGTAATAGAGTTCAATGACAGGTATGACATTGATATGTGTACAGACATTGGTGAGATAAAATTAATAATGATAGGCCTAATTATCATGTGTTCAGCGTGCATTTGATCTATTTCATAATCGTGTATTACTTATATTGTAATCCTTGGTGTTTTGGTGAGTTTGTTTTTGAATGAGTTAATGTTTGTATTCAAAATTATTGAGTAAATGTGATTTAGGTGTTGTTGCTTGGTTGATCCTAACTGTGAGAATATTTCGTGAAAAGGAAAATAAAATGAATAATTGTGACAAGACAAAAGGTGGTGAAGTCTATATCTAATTGAATGTAAATTTCTACTATTTTGTGAGATGTTAGATCTTGTGTAATTGATGAGGTGTTGAGAAAAGTAAGGTTGCTAATGAAGTTGAGTTACTACCTAGAGCATTACCGCTGCAGCGATAGAGTTTTTGTTGCGGCAAGACTGCGACAATGATTAAGTTACCGTTGCAGTAAGGCCTAAACAGTGTGCAAACCAGCCTTTGTGGCTAAGCTGGTAGAAAAATACGGATGCATGGTTAAATAACTGTAGGAAATGAAGAGTAAAGAAATTATCTTGATGAATTATTGAGTGGTTATTTAAACTGAATTATTAATTGCATATTAATTTTATGTTGTTGCGTAAACTAATTATAGTCAGCTGATGATGCCTACCTGTACATGTGGTGTACTGATACTACTCTTGCTTTTTCTCAGTGTAGGTTGTGGCAGGTTGAAGTTTCATGATTGACGCAGCGTACTCAGCATCAGCTTTTGCATTTTCTCTGCTGGTGAAGTTGTGTCTTTTTTTATTTATTAGTATCCCATTTAGCACTCCTGTACCTGTCTAGACTAGATCTTGGAAGAGTTAAGGTTTGGAAAAATTTCTATTAATATTTCAAAATACTGTTGATTCGTGTAAATTAATGAGAATTTTGGGTATTTTATGTAATGTTCCTAAAAGGATTTTCCTATCGTGTTAGAGTCGATGTAGGTGCTCGCGCAATACGCTAATTTGGGGTCGTGATAAGTTGGTATCAGAGCATCTAGGTTACCGGTCTCATAAGTACAAGAGCAATACCAAGTAGACTCCTGCGCGTTGGTGAGTAGACGTCCACTTCTAATCCTAGGGAAGCTATAAGGCATCTAGGAAGTTCTCACTTTATTCTTTCCTATCGTGTCGTCCGAGAGTGTCGATTACCTAGCTTGAGTCCAATTAGTATCTGGAGGATTTCAATTGGTATCTCAATCGGCTCAATTGGTATCTGTAAGTTTCCAGTTGGTATTTTAACGGGCTTAATTGGTATCTATATGATTCCAACAAGTATCTGCCGATGTAGCCATGTTGACATGTGAATTTATGATGAAGTGCAAAATGTTAGTGTTAATGAAGTATAATAATGGTGGCAAAGGGAGATCAATATTGATCGGAGGGACGAGTATCCCTGTTTGTGTTCTTCTTAGTGAGTTTTGCTGTAGCAAGGTGTGTCTCGCCGAAGCGGATTCGCTACAGCGAGAAGTGGACCTCCATAGTGGGTCTGCTACAGCAGAAAGGTGATCGCTGCGGATGGTTGCTAGACAGAATCCAATCCCCCTTGTTCTGGAAGATTTTTCAATTATGTTAAAGGCGGTGAATTGAGCATATGTGTATATGAGAACTGCAATTTTTATAAACATGGGACCAAAACACGACCATTGTCATTCGAATGTTCCAATAGGTACTTGTACCACAAAAATAGAGAAAAATGAAAAAACATCTAACAAGCAAAAAGAGAAATTGTTTAGCATTTGGCCCTTCGAGAACAAAGAAATATCAGAGCTAAAGGGGGACATCGGGAGGAAAATACATTTTGACCCCAACTAGCTAAAGGCCTTATCATTGTCGTCCCCCAAGTCACTGGCCTCCTCGTCCTCCCCACCACTAAGGAAGAAGTACTCTAGGACATCTCTCGAAAACAATTGGGGAACCCTAGTGCCTGGAAGGAGCGTGTGGTAGATGTTCTTCACCCCCTTTCACATGCGGACAAAAAGCTAGTACCAGAATCATCTTGCCTTCTTCTCCTTTCCACTGCCATGGAAAAGAACCATTGGAGCGGCCAGGTTTGTTGCAATGATATGTCCAATGTTTTAATTCCTATAAGGGTCAAAAATATCCCGAGTACTTGATAAAGAGAGCCTTATGGAGGAAGGTGATAACATGGGGGTTGCATGAGTAATATGTGATGTGGGTTATAGTTGAGGAGTGTGCGAGACCCAGGATGTAATGGGTTGATTTGAGTGTGAAAATAACTAGTAACGTGGGTCTCTTTCCCAATTAGGGATGCGAGGATGGGAGAATTAAATTTGTGTGTCATGTTTGTGTAGTACACCTATTAGCATTGTAGGACCTCGAAAATAGGGTCTGGTAAAGTTTGGTTAAGTCCAATAGTGATAACGGTTAGACCTGGTAGAAAGGGTATAACCATAATTATGAGCCCACGTGGATTTGGGACTATGATGTTATAGAAAACCCTACATATCATGTGAGGCCATTTGGGGATGAATGGTTGTTTAATTGGTATCTGATGTAATGACCTGTCCAATCGCTATAGAGCCTCGATGACATTGGCGTAAGGATTTAAAATTTTGGGGTACTAGCTTATTTTTTCCGAAATAAGAGATTACTTTATTAATTGACTAGATGAGTTGATTAAAATCCCAGGCAGCAGGACTGCCATTGCGAAGGATCCTTTGCCATAGGGGGACCACTGCAGTGGAAGAACACCGATGCAGTGGACGACGCGAGGTAGAAATTCAGTTTAAGCCAATATTTAGGGGGGTTTCACTTATGTGCTGTGGGTTTACAGCACATTCGACACTCAAAACTAAGAAAATAGCATGGATTTAGGTGTATTTATGTGGATATGAGGTACTTTTCCTTTTGTTACAGGATAAAAAGGTGTTGGAACTGAAGATTGCAAAAGATAGCTTAAAAAAGTGCAAAATGGGCAAAAAGTGCATACCATAGTACGGATCGTAGGAAAGACCTACGAGTCGTACTAGTGGCCGTAAGAAGTTGCTGAAAGTTAAGGTTGAGCGGATGTGACCCACGAGTCCCAGTACGATTAGTAGCAGGCTTATATGAGTCGTGATAAGGAAGTCGTGATGAAATCCAGACGAATTACATCTGAGTCTGACTCTTGGTACGAGAAGAAAGTACGACTCGTAAGACGAAGGTACGAGTCGTACCATTCTGGTCGTGATAAACTTTAGAAAAACATTAAAATCTCTGATTCAAAGTACGGGAGCTCAGTACGAGTCGTGAGTTGATGGTACGAGTCGTACCCAGATCCAACACTTAGCCAGAATTTACCAATTGAGATTGTACGAAAGGAAGCTATGGATCATAGGAGCATGCTACGGATCGTAGGTCGAGTCGTGGCACTGGCGGCGACATATATGGAAATTCACCCTGTTGGCTTAGGAAAAGGATTCTTGTGTGTGTATAAATATGTTTTAGGTTTTATTTTTATAGAGGACATAAGTTTTGATAGTTTTAGAGAGTAGAAACCTTGAGAAAGAGAGGATTGAGTTGGTCTTAACTTGTGATCAACATGTTCTTGAATTCTTCTTATTCTTACTACTTATTTTTCAAGATTTTGTGGAGTAATTGAAGGAAGTTTTTTTCTCAATCATTATTGTAAGTGTTGATTTTTATGCTTAATCATGAATGCTAATCACAACCTTGAAGCTATGAGAGGCTAAAACCTCCATAGCTAGGGTTGTGGGAACCATGGTGAATTAACAAGCTAGGGTTACACAAAGTTATCTTAAAACCAATTCAAATACTTATATTGTATTCTCTTCATGCTTAAATGTTTCTTAAGGGTGCGCAACATTAAGACTTGCCTGAATTCTTTACTTGCTTTGGTCGAAGAGGTAGAGATTAGGAAAAGAGAATTACAACAGAGCCTTGATTTTGATGATCACGGTATTAGCTTGAGTTGTGGTCGCAGGATAGTTAAATCTGGAACTTAGTGATAACGGATAGTTTTGAACCGCTCATGAGACTTGGTTGAGTGATTGAGTATAGTCTTTCAATAGGGACTGGTCGGTCATTTTAATGAACCTAAGTTATCAGTTCTATAAGTAAGTATTGGTGATAATCACGAGTGTATACCTGAAGTAGTTATGAACCCATAGGGAACACAAACCCTAGTTATCCTTTGATTTTGACTTAACATCAGAATTTTAATATTTGTTTTTATTATTGATTTTCTTTAGAATCCCCCTATTTTGAAGTAACTACCTTACAAGTTTAGTTACCGGCTATAATCCAGTCTCCCTATTCCCTGTGGGATC
>JACEIK010007296.1:0-27819 GCA_018107945.1 Datura stramonium
GCTGCTATCGGTAGATTACTATTGCATATGTTGTGGTTAGCTGCTAGAAAACGTATGAAGAATATATTACAGTATCCCTTGTCGGGAAAAAATATGTTAAGTGTGACTCGCGCTAGAAGCGTCATAGAAACTCCCCTGTTCTTCTATTCACTATGTTAGTAGAATTGGATATTTTACTGCCAGGCCTAGGACTTAGAAACTCGTGGATAGTTATTGGGTCTGAGTTAGTATGTTGAATAGAATAGGCGCAGCTAGGCGATATACCTACCTGTTTGGCATCTGTATTGTTAGTAAACCTCACCCGGAGGCCATTGGCATACTTTGACGCCTCTAGGGCTAGAATTTGGATAGAATGGTCTTACCTTAGAGTCAGTGGAACCAGAGTTGCCTAGTTAGTTGAGGTTCAGCCTACCATATAGTTAGCTATTGTCAGTGATTGTTAGTTTCAGTTGAATTAATGTGTGTCGTACCAGTCGCTCAGGGCACTATTCCAGTGGATACGAGTCTAATAGATCAGTGGATACCCTATGGGGGAACTTTATTAGTTGTTAGATGTGGAGCTAATGCCCAGTCTGATCTTATAAGATACTCAGGTACAGGTTGCCGGAAACGGCTAAGTCCAGATAGACTTACCCATGAGGTTAAGAATCATCCACCAAAGACATAGAAAATCTAAACAGACCAAGTTAAGGTCTAAGGGGATAGAATCATATTAGTACAGTATTATCCCCAGGTTAAGAATTTTAGCAAGCTACTTGTGGAGGATTAGGGGCCAGCCACTCTAAAGCATGTTCGATCTGTAGTATCCCTACAGTTGTTCTAAGCAAAGGAACTAGGTAATAGGTCATCTGTACAGTTGCTTATGAGTTATAGTTTTCCGAGCAGGACATTCAGAGTATGGCTTAGGCCACTCCAGACGTTGTCCTATCTAGTCTAGACCATTAGAGATTATGATCACTATCAGGATCCTTTGATTAGATACAGGTACATGGGGTGTGCCTGCTTGCAACTATATAGATTATTCTAGGGCCGAGCAACAGTCGCATTAGGCCCAGAAGGCCAAATATGCCTTTTGAGTGGCTAGATTGAGACTTTAGTATAGCACATCGATTGGGTTTTCCCTCACCTAGGAGCCTTCCGTGACCACCCCAGGGTTACTAGCTGTGTAATTGCCTACGGAGCTATATATTATAAAAATCGCTCCAATGAGCTAGATGTTGTCCCAAGGGACTATGCAGAGGCCCAAGGGCTATTTTATAGTCCATCCAAGGCTGAACTATTATTTTATGTCGTATCGGCATCATTGACCCTCATTGAACCTGGTGCCCAGGGTGTAGTTACAAGAGTCCACTGGACTCAGACACAACTACAGGAGCCAAGAAGGTTCAGTTGCAGACCCAGGGGACAGGTAGGTTGGCTATAGCACTAGTAGAGTCATAGGAACCTGGATAGAGGTATATAGATTGCATTGTACTTGCCAAGGCTTATAGGGGCTCTGGTATGTTATTTCTGTGTTGTTTGTACCTTCCAGGCTTATGGGGGACAGGTTGGGTTCTTGTTTATATTCTTTCCTGCTAGTTATAGCTTATGAATGTGCAATGGTGCAACCTTAGCTCATATACATGTAGTGGTTCACTAGATACAGGTTGTGAATAAGCAAACTTCCAGGTTAATTTATGCCCCTTCTTTTTACTTACTTTCAGTCTTTAACAGCTTCTACTCAGCTTTTTATAATTTCCTTGCATATTCAGTACATATTGTACTAATTGCCAATTATGGGTGCCTGCAGGTTTAGACAAACAAGTTTCAAGATCTCCTGGCAATCGTTCAGAGTCAACAGTTTGGCCAGCTCCTTTCATTCGGAGTTGCCAAGTACTAGAGATTACCGTCTTTCATTTATATAGCATTTGGGTAGGTCGGGGCCCTATCCCGACCATTATTTCTATTCTTAGAGGCTTGCGGACTACAGTATCTAGTTCATTAACCGTTGTTGGCCATGTGAGGCCCATGTATGTATTATTTTAGGTAGTATAGCTTCTTATTTTCCTTTTTGTTATAACTAGAAAGCATAGTGATCTTGTCATCCCGCATAGGATCCCTTTTAATGTATGTTGGCTGGATTAGCTGTTTTCTTTTACAAGTGTTGCGTGGACTTGTCGGGCCGAGGTTGTGTTCACAACCAAGATATAGTAGTTTGTTTTCTTGAATTTAAGTCATGGGTAGGCACCAGAGGTGCCTGTGCACAGCTAGGTCAGTCCAGATTCCAGTATGGCATTAGGTGCCAGTCATGCCTCCCAAGGTAGGGCGTGACAGTTACCCTTCTTTCTTCTTTAGTCATGCTGTAGAGCTATGTTGTGTAGGGTAAATCCCTAGGCTTACATCATTCTGCTTATTTTCATAGGAAATGTCTGACGCACGACAAATCACAACTAGTCGGGAGCTAGATGTTGCGGCAGGAGAAGGCACTAGCAGGGTGCCTCGATCAGAGCCAGCCCGATCTGAGGGCATTAGGGAGACTTCATCCCGGTCTCCCCAGTAGTCTTCGCCATGCCACGAGCCCCCCAGAACAGCAGGCATGTCAACACCACCCCCAGCGGACCCTATACCTATACCATCAAATCTGGAGGTTAGGAGCGGTTTCTATATGTTGGCTCAGATGATGGCCGCTCAGCGTCAGCCGGTGGTACCAGTTGTTGCTGAATCTACGGGAGGATATGGAAATTTGAGGGTCCGAGAGTTCCTTGCCCCAAGTCCCCCACAAGTCATGGGGACGGATCGTGGAGAGGACCATTAGGACTTTTTCAACCAATTACAATGGATTTTTTGAGTGAGGCATGCCACGCCTCCGGAGTCAATTGAGTTAGCAGTATTTCTATTATGGGACATAGCGGTGTTTTGGTATGAAAGTTGGGAAAGGTCTCCAGGCAAAGACGTTTCCCCTTTGACTTGGTCTAGGTTTTTAGAGGACTTTATAGATCATTACTTTCCACGAGAAATCCAAAAGGCCTGGGTGGATCAATTTTTGCACCTGGAACAGGACTCAATGAGTTTTCGGGAATATGCAATGAGGTTTGACTCCTTGGCTAGATATGCGCCAGCCTTTGTGGATACCATGCCAGCTAGAGTACATCGGTTTATTATGGGGCTGCTCCCATAGTATGTGGAAACTTGTGTTACATCTACTTTACAGGAGGACATGGACATTGCCTGCATTCAGGCTTTCACTCAGAATATTGAAGGGATTAGGTAGCGACAGTAGGAGGTAGAAAGGGCGAATCAAGAACATCACCGTAGGGCCAGGCCCAGTGACATGTAGGTAGATTTTCAGGGCGGACCTACTCACGAATATCAGGTAGGCCACCCAGACCCCTACCTCCGCAGCAGCAGGGGTAGACCAGACTGCCGGGAGCAATCAAGACCCGGCGAGAGCTCATGGGCATCAGGCTCTCAGTAGCAGAGGGCATCAGATTAGAGCAGGTCCACTATACCACGTTGTACTATATTTTGGGGCGTTTAGGTATGGTTCTACTGCTTGTTATACCTATGGACAAGAGGATCATATGATGAGGGATTGTCTAGCTAGAGGTCAAAGTGATAGGACCAACAGGACAGATCTTCAGCAGGGTCACATGCCCCAGCACCTTTAGTAGAGCGCAGGCCCTTAGCTCAAGCCGGCAGAGGCCAAGGTAGATTAGGGGAATCTAGTTCAGGCAGCGGTTCGGATCGCATTTATGCTTTACCAGGGTAACAAGAGTCAGATTCATCGCTGGATATTATGACAGGTATTCTAGACATTTTCTATCACTCAATTTATGCTTTGATAGACTCAAGTTCCACTTTGTCCTATATTGCTCCACTAGTGGCCCGGAAGTTCGGTATAACGCTGGAATTGCTTCAGCGACCCTTCTTAGTGTCTACACCTATCGGTGATTCTATTATTGCTAAAAGAATTTACCGAAGTTGCACAATAGGGGTTGTCAGTTGCAAGACTTTAGCAAATTTATTGGATCTAGAAATGATTGATTTTGATGCAATTATGGGTATGGATTGGCTAGCGCCACGTCATCACCGGATATTGTGACAGGTATGCTAGACATTTTCTATCACTCAATTTATGCTTTGATAGACTCAAGTTCCACTTTGTCCTATATTACTCCACTAGTGGCCTGGAAGCTTGGTATAACGCCAGAATTGCTTCAGCGACCCTTCTCGGTGTCTACACCTATCGGTGATTCTATTATTGCTAAAAGAATTTACCGAAGTTGCACAGTAGGGCTTGTCAGTTGCCATACTTTAGCAAATTTAGTGGAGCTAGAAATGATTGATTTTGATGCAATTATGGATATGGATTGGCTAGCACCATGTTATGCCAATGTGGAGTGTTGGACCAAGACTATTCAATTTCACTTTCCAGGGGAGTTAGTGCGAGAGTGAAAAGGTAATGCAGCTACGCCAAAAAGGTAGGTCATATCCTATCTTCAGGCAAAAAAGTTGATAGCAAAGGGCTGTATTTACCATATTTTCAGTGTTCGGGACGTGCAAGCAGAATCTTCGACAGTCCATCCCAGTGGTTAATGAGTTTCCAGACGAACTTCCTGATATCCCCTTAGAACGGGAATCAATTTCTCTATCGACTTCCTACCAGGTACTCAGCCTATATACATCCCTTCGTATCGAATGGATCATGTTGGATTGAAAGAAGTGAAAGAAAATTTGAAATACTTGTTAGATAAGGGCTTTATCCGGCCGAGTACTTCACCGTGAAGTGCACCAATTCTGTTTGTAAGAAAGAAAGATGTCTCTCTACGCATGTGTATAAATTATGGGCAGTTGAATAAGATTACTATTAAGAACAAATACCCTCTTTCCATGATAGATGACTTGTTTGATCAGTTCCAAGGGGCGAAATATTTTTCCAAAATCGACTTAAGATCAGGATATCACTAGGTGCGGGTTCAAGAGAAAGATAACCCGAAGACAGCTTTTAAGACCAGGTATGGTCATTTTGAATTTTTAGTTATGTCCTACGGATTAACTAATTCCCTAGCAATGTTCATAGATATGATGAACAACATCTTCAGGCCATATTTAAATTTGTTTGTGATAGTGTTCATCAATGATATTCTGGTATATTCCCGTTCAAAAGCGAAAACACAGAGATCATTTGCGGATAGTGCTCCAGATTCTTAGAGATCGCCAGTTGTATGTGAACTTTTCTAAATGTGAGTTCTGGTTGAATTTCGTAGCTTTCCTGGGACATATTATATCAGAGGCTGGTATTCAGGTTGATTCACAGAAAATTGAGGCAGTAAAGACATGGCCTAGATCTACAACTCCAATTAAGGTTTGCAGTTTCCTGGGGTTAGCCTAGTATTACAGAAGGTTTATGGAAGGATTTGCTACCCTGTCAGCGTCTTTGACCAAATTGACTCATAAAGCAACCAAGTTCCATTGGACTAAGGGCTTTGATCAGAGTTTCCAGGAGTTGAAAAATAGATTGACATCAGCATCGGTGTTAGCCTTGCCAGAAGGTTCAGAGGGTTATGTTGTATATTGTGACACTTTAGGCGTTGGGTTAGGGTGTGTTCTGATGCAACACGATAAGGTAATTGCTTATGCTTCAAGGCAACTAAGGAAGCATGAAAAGAACTATCCTACTCATGATTTGGAGTTAGCTACAGTGGTTCATGCCTTGAAAATATGGAGGCATTTTCAAGAGCCTCCAATACATCTTCACGCAGAAAGAGTTGAATTTGCGGCAACATCATTGGCTAGAATTACTGAAAGACTATGACGTGAACATTTTGTATCACCCAGAAGGCTAATATTGTAGCATATGCCCTTAGCCGCATATCTATGGGAATTTTAGCACATATGAGGACAGGATAGCAGGAAATGGCTCGAAAACTGCATCGGCTAGCCAATTTAGTAGTCTGGGTAGTAGATTCGGAGGATAATGGAGATGTGACTCAGAATACAACAGTATCATCCCTGGTTGTGGAGGTAAAAGAGAGGCAGTATGAGGACCCTAACCTAGTACAGCTCAGTGATAAGGTTCAGCAAGGTGAATTAATGGCCTTGAGTTAACGGAAGATGGGTCCTGAGATTCAGAGGTCGCCTCTGTGTCCCAGATGTAGCAGGGCTACGCCAGCAGATCATGGAAGAGGTACATTATTCTCTTTACTCTCTTCATCCAGGCTCGACAAAGATGTACCATGACATAAAGGAGATATACTGGTGGCCTGGAATGAAAAAAGGTGTAGCTGAATTTGTAGCATAGTGTCCTAATTGTCAGCAGGTAAAGGCTAAATATCAGAAACCTGGCAGATTGACTCAGGAGATAGCGGTGCCTATGTGGAAATGGAAAGCAATCAATATGGACTTTGTGATAGAGTTACCTCTCACCAGGCGTAAATTTGATTCTATCTGGGTCATTATCGATAAAATAACGAAGTCAGCCCATTTATTGCCATTCAGGACTACCTTCTCCACTGAAGACTGTGTTGAGTTGTATATCAAGGAGATAGTTCGACTACATGGTGTTCCCAAATCTATTATTTCTGATAGAAGGGCACAATTTACAGCTAGATTCTAGCAGTCATTTCAGAAAGGCTTGGGGACACAGGTTAATCTAAGTACAACATTTCATTCTCAGACAGATGGTCAGGCAGAGCACACTATTCAGATGCTTAAGGATATGTTAAAGTGTGTGTGCACTAGACTTTGGAGGAAGTTGGGACGAGAATCTACCCCTTATTGAATTTGCATATGATAAAAGTTATCATTCTGCAATCTAGATGGCGCCTTATAAGGCCTTATATGGGCGGAAATGTAGGTCCCCCATCGGATAGTTCGAGGTAGGGGAGTTAGGGTTAATCAAACCTGATATGATCCACCAGTCAAAGAAAGTAAAACTCATCAGAGAGCACTTGCTAATAGCCTAGAGTCATCAGAAGTCCTATTATGATGTGCGGCATAGAGACTTGGAATTTGATTTTGATGATTGGGTATTCCTCAAAGTTTCGCCAATGAAGAGCGTGATGAGATTTGGCAAGAAGGGAAAGCTTAGCCCTAGGTTCATTGCCTGTATAGGATCCTTCGAAGGATAGGCCGAGTGAAATATGAGCTAAAACTGCCTCCAGAGCTAGAATCTGTTCATCCAGTACTCCACGTGTCAAGATTGCAAAAGTGCATAGAGGACCCGTCTCGGGTTGTTCCAATTGAGGACGTTCAAGTTACTAAAGAGTTAGCCTACGAAGAGGTTCCAGTTGTTATACTAGATCCGCAGGTTCGTAGGTTAAGGACTAAAGATGTAGCCTCCGTTAAAGTTTTGTGGAGGAACAGAAATAAAGAAGAGATGACTTAGGAAGCTGAGGACGACATGAGGTCAAGATATCATCACTTATTCCAGGATTGACCTGGATAATGCAGTTGAGGTGAAGTTGTTGTTTAGCTGTTATTTTACTGCTTATATTATTAGTACTGTTTAGTTGGTTACCTCTAATGATGGAGTAGCTGTTTATAGAGTCTTGTGAAGCGCCAATGTTGGACTTTTCTGCATTTTAGGTTTTCGGATAGTCCAAAATACAGAGGAGACTCTGCCAAAATTTATCTGGCATTAGTTAAAAGAGTTGAGTCTTTAAAGCCTAAAGATTTCATTCAAGGATGAATGTTCCTAAGAGGGGGATGATGTTACACCCTGCAAGATCTTGGTAGCTAGTGTGCGTGCGCGTGGGCTTGTGGCAAGCAATGAGAGCTTGACACATGCGCGTCGAGTGGGTTAGCAGGGTCGGAATGCCAAGTTACAAGGGTCTGCGTGACGCGCCAGCCCTGCCTGCACGATGGCCAGTGCGGCGTGCCAGCCCTGGCAGAGCATTGGGCAACGAGTGTGGCATATCCCTTGGCATGGGATGCCACCCCCTGCCACCGCCCTACCCCTATATAAACACCGTTTGATTATTTTAAATCATTTCATTCAGATCTTCTTCGACTTAATGGAGAGAGAAACGTGGGTTTTGATTAATTTTCATCAAATTACACAGTCAAACTTCATTCAAACACAAATTAACTTCGGTTAACAAGTTATAGGCCTACAGGAAGCATCTCTGTGGAGTTATTTCTTGAAAATTTGCTCGGTATACCGGAACCCAGTCGAGTAAATGTTGTCGTAATTACTCCAAATTGAGTCCTAAATGTCCATAGGCAATAGGTAAGAATTTCTCCCTTCTAAACTCTAAAAAAATTGTGGGTTTTTGGCCGAGATTACTATCAAAATATATCATTGTTTGCCGAATTTAGTATTGAAAATAGCCCTATTCGCTCAGTGTAAGGGTTGTAGTTGAGTGGAACCGCTTGTTTCAAGTTGAAACTAACCGCTTAAATGAGAATCAGCATTCGAGGTATATTAAGGCTAATTCCTTCGTCAAGTTATTCCTGTCGTATAGTAATACAACCTATATCTTTGTATGCACCAGGAGTGCATAAACCCAACCAGGTCAGCTCAAATCTCAAAATGGCATCAGGTGCCAGTCATGCCTCCCAAGGTGGGGTGTGACACATGGGTGTTTCAAAATCGTACTTTCTTCATAAACATCTCATCATACTTGAACACATATCATGGATCTCAGCTTTCATGGACTTTCATGGAATTGGCATCATAATTTAGAAAACTTGAAAATATAATTTATAATTTAAAACATTGTAAAATCCGCTTATTAATCATAATTCAATATTGAAAACATGCTTAGATCATACCCATGATTGATACTTAGAAAATTCACACATTAGGTAAAAATCCCATAGAATCATCAATTAGAAATTCATGAATTGAGAGAGGATTGGGCATTGGTGTGGACTATTGCATCCATTCATAACCTTACATACCTAAAAAGGTCTAATTTCACCACTTCCTTGATTGCCCAAAGAGAATTGAAGAAGAACTTTGAAGATCTAGGCTTGATCACCTCTCAAACCTCTAAGCTTGCATGCATGAATCAGGATAGGCTTAAAATGACTTAACCCTTCTTAAAACACTTTATTCTGAACTTAAAACGACATAGTTTAGGTCTTAGGATCTTAAAAATTATGGAAAAGCCCTTAATAAATTCGTAGAAAAATATACACTCCCAATCCCCACGAGGGACTGGACAACTCTTGCCTTAGACCACAACTCGTGGTCTGTCGGTTGTTGCCTGCACTGCCAAAAAGCTTCTGAGGGTCACCGCGAGGGACATCACGACTCATGGTGTACCCGATGATTTGTGGTGATGACCCGTTACCAACACTACCTGCTTTCTTCATCCTTCAAACACCTTTGACCACAGGTGACCTAACGAATCATAGGGCTGACTACGACTCGTGGTCACCCCAAACTTGAAATTTCCAAATATGGTCAAACCCTTTCCCATGAGTCACTTAACGACTCGTGGTGTTCCTGACGGATCACTGGACGACTCGTCCTGTGACCTGGTGTAGAAAATCCTACTTTCTCTGTTTCAACTCCCGGTTCTGATCATAGGATTTTTGGGGTATTACAATATCTCCCCCTTGGGAACATTCATCCTCGAATATTGAAAATCATAATAAAAGCAGAGAAAAACAATCATCATACTCAAATACTGAACATACATGCTGAAAACTGACGGAGTGACTGAATCCGATTTGAACTACATGGCTAAACTGAATTCCTGAATCACACATATATTCATTAACATGAAAGAAACTGGGGTACATGAGCTGAACATGAAACTAAATAGAGTACTAAGGAGGAAATTGATACCTCAAGCTGAAATTGAGCCGGAAGGAAATAGATGCGGGTATTTAGCCATCATATCTACTTCGGCTTCCCATATAGCTCCCTCAACATGCTGATTCCTCCATAATACCTTGACTGAAGCTACTTCTTTATTTCTTAGCTTCCAAAAATGACGATCCAGTATTTCCACTAGAACCTCCTTATAACTAAGGCTATCCTTCACACCTACGCTCTCCAGCGTAACAACTAGAGTCGGGTCACCCAAACACTTCTTTAAGAGCGATACATGGAAGACTGGATGAACTGAAGCTAATTATGAGGGCAACTCTAACTCATATACTACGTTGCCAACCCATTTCACAATTCGGTAGGGACCAACATAACGGAGACTGAGTTTCCTTTACATTCCAAATCTCATCACTCCCTTCATGGGAGATACCTTTAGAAACACCAAATCATCAACTTTGTCAAGCTCCCTCCTCCTCATATCTACATAGGACTTTTGGCTACTTTGAGCTATTTTCAACTTGTCCCTTATAAGCTGAACTTTTTCCATGGTCTCATGGACTGAATCTGGACCTGTTATTGCAGCTTCAGCGACTTCAAATCAACCAATAGGCGATCTACATCTTTGCCCATAGAGAGCCTCAAACGGTGCCATCTGAATGTTGGATTGGTAGTTGTTATTATATGCAAACTCAATAAGAGGAAAATGATCATCCCAACTACCCTTGAATTCAATCACACACGTCCTCAAAATTATAAATAGTCTGCTCCGTCTGACCATCTGTTTGCGGGTAAAACGTTGTGCTAAGCTTGACCTGAGTACCAAGTCCCTTTTGAAATGATCTACAAAATTAGGAGGTAAACTGAGTACCTCTATCCAATATGATAGACAATGGCACTCCATGCAACCAAACTAACTCCCGAATGTATAATTTAGCATAATCCTCTACTGGATTGGTGGTTTTGACTGATAGGAAATAAGCTGCTTTAGTCAACCTGTCCACAACCACCCAAAGGAGCCATACTGTCAACGAGTGTGAGGCATCCCTGTGATGAATCCCATATTGATTTCCTCCCACTTACAAGCAGGGATACTAATGTCTTGAAGTGCACCCCCTGGTCTCTGGTGCTCAACCTTCAACTGTTGACAATTCGGACACTTAGCCATAAATTCTTCTATGTCCTTCTTCATGCCATTCCACTAATAGATTCCCGTAGGTCACGGTACATCTTGGTGGAACCTAAATGTATAGAGTATCTAGAACCATGAGCCTCATGCAACATCCGATCTCTCAAATCATCAACATCCGGTACACACAAATGACCCTAATATCGGAGCACACTATCTATCCCTTGGAGAAGACCTCCATCTTCTAATTCCAAACAACTTCCTTTAACTTTACCAAAATAGGATCCTAGTCTTGCTAGCTTTTACATCAGTCACCAAGGATGATTCTGATCCATTCTGAATAATGATACCACCATCGGTCAAGTCAACAAACGCTCCCATCCATGCAAGCCGATGCACATCTTTCACCAGCTCCTTCCTGCCCTCATCTACATAGGATGCACTCTTCATAGAAAGCCAATTAAGAGTGTCTGCTACCACATTAGCCTTACCCCGATGGTAAAGGACACTCATATTATAATCCTTGAGTAGCTCCAACCACCTTCTTTGACGTAGATTTAGATCCTTCTAGGTAAACACATATTGTAGGATTTTGTGGTCCGTAAACACATCTACATGGATCCCATACAAATAGTGTCTCCAAATCTTCAAGGCAAATACTACCGCCTCCAATTCAAGATCATGAGTCGGATAATTATTTTCATGAACCTTCAGCTGCCTGGAAGCATATGCTATAACCTTACCATGCTGCATCAATACACAACTAAGGCTGATCCTCAAAGCATCACAATATACCACAAACTCATCGATACGCTCAGGTAGGGTCAATACAGGTGTTGAGGTGAGTCGAGTCTTTAATTCTTGGAAGCTCCTCTCAAAAGCCTCCGACCATTGGAACTTCACTTTCTTTTGGGTTAACTTGGTCAATGGTGTTGCAATAGATGAAAACCCCTCAACAAATCTCCAATAATAACCAGCTAAACCCAAGAAACTCCTGATATTCGAAGGATTCACTGGTCTAGGCCAATTCTTAACCACTTTATATTTTGAGAGTCTACCTGTACACCCTCATTTGACACCACATGACCCAAAAATGCCATCGAGCTCAACCAAAACTCACATTTAATAAATTTAGCATACAACTGGTGATCTTTGAGAGTCTGTAGCACCACCCTCAAATGAGCAGCATGCTTCTCCTCGCTCTAAGAGTATATTAGGATGTCATCTATGAACACAATCACGAACATACCCAAGTATGGCTTGAACACCCTGTTCATCAAATCCATAAAAGCTGTAGTAGCATTCGTTAGCCCAAAATACATGATTACAAACTCATAATGACTATACCGAGTCCTAAAGGTTGTCTTCGGGATGTCACTCTCCCAAACCTTGAGCTGATGGTATCCAAATTTGAGATCTATCTTTGAAAAGTACTTAGCACCCTAAAGATGGTCAAACAAATCATCAATCTTGGGAAGAGGATACCTGTTCTTGATGGTAACCTTATTTAATTGTCGATGATCAATATACATCTAAAAGGAACCATCATTCTTTCAGACAAAGATAACTGGTGCACCCTATGGGGATTTGCTCGATCTGATGAAACCCTTGTCTAAAAGGTCTTTCAACTGCTCATTCAACTCCTTTACCTCAGCTAGAGCCATTCTATAAGGAGGAATAGATATAGGCTGTGTATCGGGAAGAAGATCAATACCAAAATCAGTCTCCCGCTCGGGAGAGATTCCCGATAAATCATCTAGAAACACCTCTAGATACTCACACACTATGGGAACTGATTGGATAGTCGGGGTTTCAGATGTAGCATCCTTAACCCTAACTAGATGGTACACACAACCCATAGAAATCATCTTTCTGGCCTTAAGGTAGGAAATGAAATGACCTGCATGCACAACTGAACTACCCTTCCACTCTAAGACTGGTTCACCCGGAAATCTGAACTCTATTGCACGGGTTCTACAATTGACCGGGGAATAGCATGCAAATAACCAATTCATGTCGAGGATAACATCAAAATCGCTTATGGATAACTCTACTAAATCTGTTGAGGTGACTTTTTGAAAGACTGTGATAGAGCAATTTATATACACCCGTCTAGCTATAACTGAATCACCAACTAGAGTAGAGACTGAGAAGGGTTCTGATAAGATTTCGAGACTGACTCCAAAACTACTAACAACATAGGGCATCAAAAAAGATAAAGTAGCCCTTGGATCTAACAATACATAAACATCAATGTGGAATACTCGTAACATACCAGTGATTACATCTGAGGAGACCTCCTACTCCTAAAGGATACTAGGGCATAGAATTTGTTTTGAAACTATCCGCCACCTGTACTAGTAGATGCCCCCTGCTGAGTTGGGTGTGCTGGTGGAGCTGTTGAACTGGAGCTGGGCCTCGGCCCCTATCATGACCCTGTCTGGCTGTTGGGCAATCTCTAAGCATATGTCCGGGCTTCCTGCACCCGAAACAAGCACCTGAACCTTCTAGGCACTGACCCACATGTCTTCAACCACATCTGCTACACTCAAGAGGGTTGGTCTCTTCGGGTCTACTACTCTCGCCCCTCAAGCCTGATTCTCGTCCCCCTTGATCGCGCCTGGACCTAGATGGAACACTCATAGCCGAAGGTGCTGGGGCTGAAGATCTCTGGTGGGACTGCTAACGGTGCCCACTAGGTTTCTGCTAGGAGAATTCAAAACTATCAGTCCTGGCCCTCTTGGCCTCTCTCTCCCGCTCACTCATCTGCACTGCCTCTATCTGCTGGGCGTACAGGACTATCCGAGCAAAGTCAATATCCGGAAGTAGCATCGCAGTCCAGCAATCCCTAACCAAGTAGTCTATTATCCCGTGCACAAACCTGCTCACTCGGGATCACTGATCTGCCACCATCTCAGGTGCATACTTGGACAAACGAGTGAACTCCAAGGCATACTCCTGAATTTTCATCTTCCCTTGCTTTAGATTCACAAACTCGGCTGCTTTGATTTCCCTCATCTCCTGAGGGAAGAACCGATCTAGAAAAGTGGCATGAAACTCAT
The DNA here is from genome assembly GCA_018107945.1 of Datura stramonium. Taxonomy (NCBI): domain Eukaryota; kingdom Viridiplantae; phylum Streptophyta; class Magnoliopsida; order Solanales; family Solanaceae; genus Datura; species Datura stramonium. Next base: position 13,952 of record JACEIK010007296.1, read on the forward strand.
TCCAACTGACAGGGACTTCTCCAACTGCCCTACTATCCTTCCATTGCTTGAACCAAATGTGTGCAACCCCCTTCAACTAGTACGAGGCTAAATCAGCGCACTCCTCCCCAGTCACCCCCATAATTTAGGTGATCTTCAGAACCTCCTCAATGAACTTATGTGGATCCTCGTCCACCTTCAATCCAAGGAACTCGAGAGGGTTCATCCTCAAAAAATCTCTAACTCTTGCTACCACCGCGTTCCCATTCTGAAGGACATGCACTACTACCTGCTGATTGACCTGGGTGATCAAGGCCTGGGCTAACATTTGAATGGCTACCTTGACCTCTGTGTAGGCAACCGGCTTCGGTACATGCTCCTCACGGACTGGTGGGGCCTACTTGTGCCCATCTCCATTTCCAATTTCATGGCCATTCCCATTTCCATTTCTCCTTCCATTAACTCTGTGGGGAGGAATGATTCTGCAAATGCATACAACACGAGTTAGAAGGATAGAGAGATATTTCATCGCACGACTTAGATCATAAAAGAAGGGAACATTTCCTAAACATCTCATAGCCTCTTCGTCATAAGTGTGGCACGCTTCACACCCATGAAAAAGACTATACTTAACGTGATTTTCAGACACCCTAGGACATTTCAAAACCAAATGCTCTGATACCAAGTTTTTCACAATTCGAACATAGGCCCAGATCGAGACACGGGACAAAGAACCCCGAGAGGCTCCAAGTCGATCCATGTCATGAACATAACATCTAACTCATTCAAATAAAATGGAAGATCAACATGAATAACATAGAATAAGTCTAAACATAATATAACATTTGAATACATACATAAGTCTAAAGCTGAATACTAATGAGTTGATGGGACAAGACCCCAACTAACTCACTATAATCTGAAAACTGAAAATGCAGAACATATCTTAATAGAAAGGCCCTCGAAAGATGAGGACTCACCAACTCTGATCAGAAAGTACTTATGCTAGGAATCTGGCTATCGGCGGGACTGAGTCTCGATATCGAAGCTTGTATCATAAAATGATACAGCATAGAGTATGAGGTCAGTACGTGGAATGTACCAAATATATAAGGTAATTAAAACCGCTAAGTAGAATCATAAATCATGCATATAATAAAACATAATCAAGATAAGATTCTGAGAGTAGGGCTTGCATGATATTTTCTAAAATCATGATCTGAACATCATAACTGAATTGAATGACCCAAAGCTAAAAACTAATAATCATGGTAAAACATAACATTGGGTCAAACCTGCTGAAAACATAATATCATAACTTATTAACATGCATAACTGAAATCATTAGGAACAATGGGAGACTCGTCATATAACTGACATTACCACGATAGAGCTTACCTGATCCCGACTATCACACTTAAGTAGGCAGAGTCGTCCAAAGCTTTTTCATGGGTAAGGATGCTACCATGATATCAATATCAAGCTGAAGGCCCCTTAGGGGAAGGGGAAGCTCACAAGGGAGGTCCCAAATAATCTCATCATACCTACATTGGCGCGTAGTTCTGAGGCATAGGGTTGACTGACCATTAGCCTATTCGGTGCTAGATACTACTCCCAAAAATATGTGTATGCTCTCTATCGTTTCTCAACGAAGCCGACCATCGTCTAGTGAAGAAGCTAACTCATAACATACATACATAAATCTAAATTCAATACATGAGGAGATTTGGCTCAAACCATACCACAAGCTGAAAATAGTGGGAGTCTAGACTCCAAAACCATGTGGTAAGCTAATTCATGAAATCATAAAAACATACTTGATCATTTAGGCCTTCCCAATACTTACACATGCTTGAAATCAACTTTATTCACTTTGAAAACATGAACATAGACATGGGTATTTCAAAATCATACTATTTTCATAAACATCTCATCATATTTGAACACATATCTCATGGATCTCAACTTTCATGGACTTTCATGGATGGGCATCTTAATTTAGAAAACTTGAAAAAAACATAATTTATAATTTAAAACATTGTAAAATCTGCCCATTAATCATCATTCAACATTGAAAACATGCTTAGATAATACCCATGATTGATACTTAGAAAATTCACACATTGGGTAAAAACTCCATAGAATCATCAATTAGAAATTCATGAATTGAGAAAGGATAGGAATGGGTGTGGACTATTTCACCCATTCATAGCCTTACATACATGAAAATGTCTGATTTCACCACTTTCTTGATTTTCCAAAGAGAACTTTGAAGAACTTTGAAGAACTAGGCTTGATCACCTCTCAAACCTCTAATCTTGCATGAATTAGGATAGGAGTAGAATGACTTAACCCTTCTTAAAACACTCTATTCTAATCTTAGAATGACGCAATTTAGGCCTTAGGAACTTAGGAATTACAGAAAATCCCTTAATAAATTCACAGGAAAATATACACTGTCAATCCCCACGAGGGACTAGATGACTCATGCCCTGGACCACAACTCGTGATCTGCCAGTCATTGCCTACACTGCTAAAAATCTTCTGAGGGTCACCATAAGAGACACCACGACTCGTGGTGTACCCGAAGATTCGAGGTGATGACCCGTTACCAACATTGTCTGCTTCCCTTCATTCCACAAACACCTTTGACCACGGGTGGATTAACGAATCATGGGGCTAACCATGACTCGTGGTCACACCCCTGGTCACTCCAAATGTGAAATTTTCAAATATGGCCAAACCCTTCCCTAGGAGTCACTTAACGACTCGTGGTGTTCCTGACGGTTCAATGGACGACTCATCCTGTGACCTGGTGCAGAAAATTCTATTTTCTTCATTTAAACTCCTGGGTCTGATCTTAGAGTTTTCGGGGTATTACATCTGGTCATCAGCTATTGAGTAGCTTCCAAGAAAGCTAGGCTTCCCATACTCACTGCTTTCTGGTTGAAGGCGTCGGCCACCACATTTGCCTTCCCTAGATGATACAGGATTGTCACATCATAATCCTTAAACAATTACATCCATCTCCTCTATCTCAGATTGATATCTTTCTGGAAGAATACATATTGTAGGTTGCGATGGTCTGTGAACACCTCGCGACGAGTCCCGTACAGGTAGTGCCTCTAGATTTTCAAAGCAAACACCACTGCTGCCAACTCTAAGTCATGTGTGGGGTAATTCTTCTCATGCACCTGCGACTGCCTCAAAGCATAAGTAATGACCTATCCTTCCTGCAGTAACACAGCACCCAACCTAGACCGTGAGGCATCACAATAAACTACAAAATCTTTACCTTTCATCGATAGGGCTAGAATTAGTTTCGTGGTTAGTAGGGTTTTGAACTTTTGAAAACTCTCTTCACATTCCTTGGACCATTGAAAAGGCACCTCCTTCTAAGTCAACCTTGTCAACACTGAGGAAATAGAGGAAGATCCCTTCACAAATCGGCGGCAGTAACTGGCCAGACCTATGAAACTCCGAATCCTGTCACAGTAATAGGCCTAGCCTAGTTTCAGACTGCCTTCCACCTTATGTGGATCCACCTTAATCCCCTCTTGGAGACTACATGTCCTAGAAAAGATACCGACTCCACCCAAAATTCATATTTGGTGAACTTGGCATACAGTTGTTTTTCCTGCAGCAACCCCAGCACAATCCTCAGATGATTCTCATGTTCCTGTTTAGTTTTAGAGTATACCAAAGATAGCGTCAATGAACACGATTACAAATGATTCTAGATAGGGTTTGAAGATACCATTCATTAAGACCATGAACGTTGCTGGAGCATTAGTGAGTCTGAAGGACATGACCGGGAACTCATAATGTCCATACCTGGTCTGAAAAGCTGTCTTGAGAATATCCTCAGCACGAATCTTCAGTTGATGATAGCCCAATCTCAATTCAATCTTAGAGAACACCACTGCTCCATGTAACTGATCAAACAAGTCATTTATTCGAGAGAGAGGGTATTTATTCTGGATGGTTACCTTATTCAACTGACGGTAATCAATGCACATGCACATACTACCGTATTTTTTCACAAACAAGATCGGGGCATCCCACGAAGAGACATTCAGCCTTATAACCCCTTACTAAGCAATTCTTGCAACTGTTCCTTGAGCTCTCTCAACTCAGAGTGCAATTATGTACGGAAAAATGGAGATAGGTCGAGTCCCTAGCTTTAAATCTATACATAAATTAATATCACATATTCTGAGAAAAAGCCTGGATGNATGTACGGAAAAATGGAGATAGGTCGAGTCCCTAGCTTTAAATCTATACATAAATTAATATCACAGTCCGACGACATGCCCAACAGATTATCGGGACTAACTCTATGGAAGGACCCTCAGAATTAGTATCTCGAATATGATCTAGATATGCTGAACACCCTCATTCTATCAATTTAGGGGCACGAATATAAGTGAAGAATTTCTTAGGAGCAGGGTTGTAATTCCCTTTTTACTCCAACCCGGATGACCCTAGGCCCGATACAGTGACGGTCTTAGCATAGTAATTCAGAATGGCATGGTAAGGAGACGACCAGCTTATCCCAGAATCACATTAAAATATACCATGTCTAAGATCACCAAATCTACCAAAATATCAAAACCCATGAAGTCAATGATGCAATCATGACGGACCCTATCCACTACCAAAGAATCCCCAACAGGAGTAGACACATGGATAGGAGTATCAAGCACATCACAAGCAAGATCCAATCTCAAAGAAAAATAAGCAGACACATAGAAAAAAGTAGAATCAGGATCAAATAAAGTCGTAGCCACTTTATTGGACACAAAAATCATACCTGTGATAATGGCGTCGGAAGCCTCTGCCTCAGGCCTACACAGGAATACATAGAAGTGGACCTAATTACCCGCCTAAGAACCGCACCTGTTGGGCTGTGCAACCCCTCTACCAGACTAATTACCACCCCTTTCAATCTAAGCACCTCCTCTACCTTTTTGGGTGTCACCTCTAACCACTGGCTGACTGCCCCTCCCTAACTGGGGGTGATTCCTGTTGAACACACTCCCTCCTCTCCCAGTAGGGACCGGAGCTCAAGGAGCTGGGTGTGAAACAATCTTCCTACCCTGACCAAATATGGGACACCATCTGCAAATACAGCTATAGTCTCTGCACTCATGACACACCTTCTCAATCACTGGTCTCTGAGTGGGAACTGAAGAAATAAGACGAAGCCCGAAGTCTAAGCGAATTATGGTTACCCCCGATTGTACCTACTGGTCATGGAGTGATCCCTGGTGGACCCCCAGCTGACACCTGCATGGATATTGAATAGGGAATTCTGAGTGCCCTGAGGTATCAGAGTCCTAGTAAAAGAGTCATTGTAAGAACCTACCTTCCGAGCCTTCTTCTGGGCATTTTTTGCGTAACCATCCTGTTTCACCCTCTCCACGTTTTTCACATACTCCACTACTTCCTGAAAAGTTCTACCTATAGAGACCATTTGAAGAGATGACAGCTGGAGACCCACATTCAGGCCTTTAACAAACCACCTGATCCTCTCCTCCTATGTGGATAGTAAGGGCAGAGCATACAAAAGTGAGTGAAATCGGGCCTCGTATGCTGTGACTAAAAAACTCTCCTACTCAATGGTGGTGAACTCTTCCCGCCTTCTATCTCTCAGGGTACGGGGTACATACTTCTCTAGAAAAGTGAAGTAAAACTGGTCCAGGCCAGTGGTGGTGACCCTACTGGTTTGCACTTCATAAAAGTTCTCCACCAGAGCTTAGCATCACCCATTGGCTGGAAAGGTTACAAACTCTATCCCATACTTCTCCACTGTTGCCATTTTGTGCAACCTCTCATGACAGTCAATTATGAACTCGTAGGCATCCTCCGTCTCAGTACCGTAGAAGGCGGGAGGCTTCATCTTGGTGAACCTCCCGAACAAGTCATGTTCCTCCATAATCATTACCGATCTAACTATCAGCCTTGGAAACATCACAACCTCTAACATATCATCAATACGAGGAGCCACAACAGCTGCATGTTGTATCCTCAATTGCTGCCTTGCAGGAATCACTAGAGCTGCCCCATTACCAACAAGGCCACTCAGAAGGTTAAGAACCAGAGCCAGGACCTCAGAGGATGCTGGAGCGGCTGCAGCCTCTCCCTTAGTGGGAACCTCTACCTCTACAACCACCCTCTCCTGCACTATCGGTGGTGCCAGAAATGCTGATCTCTCTCAAACTAAAGCAGGAGCACGGTCCCTTCCTCTAGCAGCGGCAGGCCTTCGGCCACATCCTCTGCCATGAAATATGGTTGTTGCTGCTGGCTCGAGTTCTTCCTCTCTATTTCTACCTGCACGAGTTCTCACCATCTAAGATAGAAAATAAGAAGAGTTGTTAGATACCAATTTTGATCACCAGATACCAATTGCAATAAAGTAATCACACATAAAGGAAAGAAAGAAGGGAGTTTTCCTAAAGTCCTACAGCCTCTCGAAGATAAGTTACGGACGTCTCCTTACCAATTTGTGAGACTCTACTAGACCCGTCTTTGTGCAATGAGATCAACGAACCTAGGGCTATGATAAAAACTTTATCATGACCCAAATGGCCATGGCCCCCACACTAACCTTCGGTGGGCGAACCAACCATCCCTAACTATTACCACCAAAACCATAAACATTCAAGATAAGTAAAACACATTTGAAAATAAATTGACAAATCATTGATATAATTAAACAAACCAAAAATCACCTCCTACAATAATACTCCAAGAACCTGATTGTCATTGTACATTAAGACGTCTATCTAACAATGTCTAAGATTAAATTAGGATAGAATAAATAAAATAAAAAAAAGTATAAATGTTTAGACAAGAGACATCTTTGGTGGAGGAGTAGAACTGCACATCTTGCTTCGCTCACCTTTCGTTAGTCTGCTGCTGCTCTAGAGGTGAGGTCAAGATGAGCTTCTGGGATCAGATTCTACATTCAGAAAAGAAGTGCAGGAGTAGCGTCAGTACGAAACACGATACTGGTAGGCATTATCAGTCGATCTTATATAATAACACATACACATATAGACAACAATATGTAATTAGCCCAGAACATCATTCATACATAACAGTACTCATTTCAGGAATTAAATCTACTTAGGTGATAACCGGCCTTCTCATTGGATGGGCCATCACTGCAGCAGTCGCTTGACCGCTACCACAATCTCTCCACGGCGAAACAAGTCCTGTTGTAGTGGCACTGCCTTGGCAGTAGCTTGACCTAGCTGCACATCCAATATTTCACCAACTCTTTACAACCTACAAATCATTATAATCATCCACGTATTACACAGTCATCAATAGACGATAGATACCACGTGACCACATAAGGTATAGAATGAATCATTCTAAAAGATTGCACAACTCAATCACTATTTCTCCTTTAAATATTCCATCCATCACGTCATTGCAATGCCTCAACAATTCAGACGGCAAATATATGACCACAAGTTCAATTCGATTCTCACATTCTTACAATACAACAAATGATGACACGCCAGGCACACACCTCCATCACATCACCATGAACACTCAGTCACTGAACATCAATATACACACATGTCAGAGGGCCATATTTCTACCCTTCCAGTCATGACTTGTAAAGGACTCTAGAAATTTATGTAATGTATCGGTGTGGTACCTGCTCCCACTCATATGCTCGTCCAAATGCTCTCCTCGGACACGAGCCACTCATTCAATCTTTCTCACCCAGATGCTCCCCTCGGGCACAAGTCACTCATCTCAAAATATTAATATTATCCACATTCATTCTCATAGTCAATATATTATCATTAAGTCTATTGTTGCAACTTTTAGGAGGTCTTATCTTACCCTGATTAACTTAAACATTTAAACGATTCAAATCATTCTCAACAAGTACAAAAGGACATGAACATCCATATACATTCAATTTCACATTAAACAGGTAACAACATCACATTAGGATCTCTCAATCAAGAAATTCAACAAGAAAGATTAAGACACTTAAGATCCATAGACCAACATACACATTATTATTCCATATCTACGCATACTATTATGAAAAGTCTAACTCCTTCTAAACCATAACCTACCTCGATCTGAAGGGTTCGAATGCCAATCACTCCGCTAGAGCCTTGTCTTTCTTCAATGCCTTCAAATGTTCAAAGTCTAAAAATAAGAAATTAAAATAATTCAATAGTCTAGTACCAAAACATGGGTTTTGAAAATTTAAATCCACTCCATTCTACCCATTATCACAACCCACTTCATTTTCCACGGCTCAATTCTTTAACATTACTCCCTCAAACCCTCTTTAAGGCAACTTTTAAGGGTAAAGTTTCAATTTCACTTAGTTCTAGGTCCCAATTCCACATGAACCACATTCTACAAGAACTACACTTTCAGGAGTGATCATTATTCCCTTTTAAACTTAGAAATCAACACCCATTAGTTCCCTATAATTCAGCCTTAGTTCTACTAACCTAGGGTTCTCTTGCAAGAAAAATCACCATTAGGGGTCCCCCTTGATTCATAGGTGTTAAGAAATCAAACGTAGAAGATGTAAGTCGAGTTTCTTATCTTGAGAAGGGAAATCGTACTTCTCTGGGGGGAAATCGCCTCCAGCTCTTGGGAGTTCATGATTTGGAAATAATGGGTCATAACTCCTGAAATCCCACTTAAAATTCACTTACTAATTCCCTTCGTCCTCTGCAGCGCTCACTTTTCTGCTTCAGCGGACCCGTTATAGCGGTCAGGACACCGCTACGGCGGATCCAATAGTTATTCTCCTGATCCGTTACAGCGGGATTCCAATCTTCATGATGGTCTCGCTACAGTAGAAATCCCACCGCTACAGTGGTCCCCCGGAATCAGTAAGTCCCAAAACTGTTCTCAAACCACTCCCCAACTCAAAATTTTCACTAACATTTCAACCAACACCTTTCTACCCATAACTTAGGCCAGTTAGGGTGTTTCAAACTTATTCTCCTAATAATGACGTATGGATCATTACATATGGTGATTCAATTTGTATCACTATATCCTTCAATTATTTTAGGATATTTACTGTACTACAAAGCATAGTCTTGAGTGTATTTTAAATATTCCAACACCCATTTCATTATCATCCAATGAGTTTGAACGGGATTACTTGTGTATCGACTCAATTTATTTATTGCACAAGTTATATATAGTTGTGTACAATTTATAATGTAAATCAAACTCCTAACACATGAGCATAATCCATTTGACACTTTCTTTGACCTTGGTTCTTTGTAAGACCAATGCTTACGTTAATTAGAGTTATTGTAATTTTGAACTCAAAATATTTGAATTTTTAAGTACCATTTTAACATAATGAGTTTGAGACAGTGCTAGACCTTATGGAGTTTGATCCCTATAATTAAATATGCAACTCCTAAGTCTTTCATGTCAAACTTTCTAGCAAGCATATGCTTAGTAGCATTTATGTTGATAATATCTTACTCATTATCAACATATAAACAAACTATGATTATATGATTTAGGGTGTTCTTACTGTAAACACATTTATCACACTCATTAATCTAAATTTGTTTGTTAATATTGCTTGGTCAAATTTCGCATGCCACTGTTTGAGTGCTTGTTTTAGTCCATACAATGACTTAATAAATCAACACACCTTCTTTTCTTTTTCAGAAACTACAAACCTTTCGGGTTGATTCATGTAAATTTTTTCTCTAAATCTCTATTTAAGAAGGTTTTCTTTACATTCATTTGATGGATTTGAGGATCATACACGCAGCCAATGCTATTAACATCTGAATAGATATAATCCTTTTTACCGATAAGTATATATCAAAATAATCAAGACCATGTCATAATCTAGGACCATAGACAGCAAATCTTACCTTATATTTGTCAATAGTTCCATCACTTTTCATTTTCCTTTTAAAAATTCATTTGGAGCCTAGAGGTTTGTTACCTGGAGCAAGGTCAATCAGTTTCCAAGTATGATTGTTTAATATGGATTTAATTCTACTATTGATTGTCTCTTTCCAATACTATGCTTCTGATGAAGACACTACTTTCTTGAATGTTTGAGGCTCATTCTCCACTAAGAATGTCAAAAAATCAAGACCAAAGAAAGTAGATGTCCTTTGATGTTTGCTACATCTTAGACTCTCTTTGTTAGGCCTACTTTCATTTATTTCTCTCGAGGTCATTTAGGTCTTTCACTAGGGACATACAATTCTTTTCATATGGATAAATATTTTTAAAAATTCAGTATTATCTGATTCAATTATTGTATTAATATGAATATAGAAATTTTCTAATTTATGAACTAGAAAACGATATGCTTTACTATTAGTTGCATATCCTATAAAAATACAGTCTGCAGATTTTGGTCATATTTTAATCATTTTATGTTTAGGAGCTTATAATTTAGCTAAGCACTCCCACACTTTAAAATATTTCAAGTAGGGTTTTCTTTCTTTTTATTTCATATATGGAATGGACTTTGTTTTACTATGGGGTACTCTGTTGAGTATTTGACTAGCCATAAAGATAGCTTCTCTCTACAAGTTTTGTGGTAAATTATAACTTATCAACAAGGCATTCATTATCTCCTTTAATATTTTATTTTTTCTTTCGGCAATTTAATTTGATTATGGCGTGTAAAGGGATGCTAATTGATGAATAATGTCATATTTCAAATATATTTCTTCAAAAGGAGATTCATATTCGTCTCCCCTATCACTTCTAATCATTTTGATTTTCTTGTTAAGTTGTGTTTCAACTTCATTTTTGTATTGCTTGAATGTGTTAATTGTTTCATATTTTCTATTAAGTAAATAAACATAGCTATATCGAGTGAAGTGGTCAATAAAAGTTAAAATATTTTTTTTCACCACGAGATGGTATTGACTTCATATCACAAATATCTGTATGAATTAAGTTTATAGCATTGAAATTCCTTTCAATTGATTTATAAGGATGCTTAGCATACTTAGATTTCATACATACTTGACATTTTGAATTATTGCATTCAAATTTTGGCAATACTTTCAAGTTAATCATTTTACGCAAGATTTTGTAATTAACAAGTCCTAAATGTGCATGCCACAAGTCATTTGACTCAAGTAAGTAAAAAAGAAGCAGAACTTTTATTCATGTCAATAGAGATTACATTGAGTTTGAAAATACCCTCAGCGAGGTGGCCTTTTTCTACATACATATCATTCTTGCTAATCACAATTTTATCGGAAACAAAAATAAACTTTAATCTATTCTTGACCAGAAATGATGTTGAGACCAAATTCTTCTGCATCTTAGGAACATGAAGGACATTATTCAGAGTCACAATCTTATCCGATATCATCTTCAATCTTCTCTTGTATGTTCCTTCAATCTTTGCAGTAGCGAAATTTGCCATAAAGATTCTCTCGTCAGATCCAGCTGAAGCATAGGAACCAAATAGCTCCTTGTTTTCACAAATAGGGAGGGTTGCACCAGAATCTATCCAACATATCTTGGTATTACCCACTAGGTTGCATTCTGAAATCATTGCACACAAGTTATGCACGACTTCATTCATTTCTGCCATGTTTGCTTGATTCTTCTTCTTATCCTTCTTTGGATGCATTCTGAAGACATATGATTGAACTTCCACAGTTGAAACAATTTCCTTTGGACTTTTTTTTATTTAGAAGATTTTTCATCCCAGCAGGCCTATTTTTTTCTATGAAATTGTTGGAGCAGTTTCAATAATATTTTCCCCTGTTATTGTTGACTTCCCACTTACCTTCTTTTCTACAGATCTATTATTCTCTTCAATCCTAAGACGAACAATTAAATCCTCCAACTTTATTTTCTTGTCCTTCCACAAATGAAACAACTACTTGAAATGTTTCATTGATGATCATTCACTCAATGATAACAATATTATTATTAGTAAAACAGTCAATACTTTTAGCAAAAATATTGATACAAATTATAACTTTAGCAAAGAGATCATGAATTATGACTTCTAATTCTTGGACCTGACACATGATAGTCTTGCTGTCAATTATCTTGAATTTCAAAAATTTGGCAGCTACAAATTTCATCGAACCAGCATCCTCAGTCTTGTACTTTTTATCCAGAGTATTTCACAGTTCTTTAGAGGATTTGCAAACGCTATAGACATTATATAGACTATCTTCTAACCCATTAAGGATGTAATTCTTACATAGGAAGTAAAAACATTTCAAGCCTCCGTCACTACAAAGCGTCCAATGTCAGGAGTTTCCTCTGATAAAACTGGGACATCCTTAGTGATAAACTTTTGTAGACTAAGTATGTTCAAGTAGAAGAACATCTTCTATTTCCATCGTTTGAAGTTTATGCCTGAAAACTTCCCAGGCTTTTCTAACGGTGCAGGGGTTGCACTATTTGACGAGGCTACAGTAACATAACTATTAATATTTGTTCGCTCTTCCATTTCTATTCAAAAACACAAACATAATTAATAAATCGGTGAAATTCTTATATCTTCAAATGGAATATAAATCGGTGAAGTTTTTATATCTTTGAACTGAATATAAATCAAGAATATATACTCAGTGAAGTTTTTATATCTTCAAATTGAGTATAATAACAAAGTAGAAAATCTGATGATTTTAATCTCCAGTTAAACAGAATACAGAATAAAAAATAACAATTAAATTTCTTAAGTTTGATATTTCTGTATTCAAGACAGTAAACAGAAATGTAGAAGAAATAGTAGAACGTTAAACATCAAAAATTTTGAGTCTAACAATAAACTGTGTTTTTTTAAGAATTTTAATCCCCTAAGAATTTTCAAGGTGTGGATTAATTCCTTTTACGATAAAATAAAATATTATTCTACAATATCGGCAATAAAAATTGTATAACTTCAATAAACTCAACAAACAGAGTAAGTCACATGACACTTACTTTATTTTGTAAATAATTGATGCAGAATTAAGGAGAAGAAGAAGACACTAGAATCTCTAATTTTTGTATACATTTTTGTGTCTGTTGAAATGAGGTGAAGCCTTTGAGAATATTTAGCCATCAAAGGTAGGGTGTTCACTGTTTGGTGAAAAACCAAATCAAACCGCAAATCAAACCAAACCGATAAAAAAATTGAGGTTTGATTTGATTTGATTTTAAATTTTAAAAATCGATAATATTTGATTTGGTTATGGTTCTTCTAAAAAAATAAAAGAAATAACCAAACCCAATCAATAAATTTTATACATAAATTTTATAATTATTTGAAGTTAGAATATTAATTTTTCATAAATAATTATAATATTCTATACCTTTTAATCATTAATTTGGTTTTAGTATACACATGCACTACAACACTTTTAAATTCTATTTCTTAAAAAATATATCCAAACCCAATACCCTAAGTCTAGTTATCTATATGTGGTGTGGCGTATTGCCGATTTTTAATTTTCTTTCCTAAGACATGCATCTAATATTCAATCATTTGCCCCTTTTATTTTTTGAAGGGTTGATCATTCTATTTAAAGTTTTATATTATTTTTGTGTGGATATTAGACATGTACAGTGGAAAAACCTCTATAGTTATGCAACTTAAACACGCTAAAGTTTTGGAATAGTGTTGAAAAATAATAGAAGATTCAGATATATTCATTTTGTAACAGTAGAGAGAAATTTTTTGATTCATAATGTTTTCTGTTATTTTATTATTACCAATTTATTATTAGCTAGTCATAAATCATAAAATCGAATCAAATCGGTGATTTTTATTTTATTTGGTTTTATAAATTTAAAAACCGACTAAACTGATTTAGTTTTGCTTTTGACCAAAAACCGATCTAAACCAAACCATGAACACCCCAAATCAAAGGTACCTG